>CM032487.1:12504910-12524571 GCA_019059595.1 Marasmia exigua
GCCACACTTGAGCACTTTAAAATATCCTGCGTACGTGGCTGATCGTTGAGATTGGCCGCCGTAGCCGTAATCGGTTGGAAGATTTTCTTTTCGTACTAAATATCCAATTTCTTATTTGCCAATAAAAAAAAATTTTGCACATAAAAAAATAAACAGAGTAAGTGTTTATCTGTGGTTGGATGTAACCTAATCTGGGGGGCAGGTTACATTAAGGCCTATTAGGTGATAAATCCTCGATAATCCCTTCTAGTTTAAACCGGGCTTAATTTAAGAAAAGTCTAGTAATTTTGATATGACCGGTTTACTAAAAACCTGTTGATTTATATGAAATTGAAAAAACATTTTGTGTGAGACACGCTTCGGCATGAATGGGCCGGCTCGACCGTAGTGATACCACGGCCTCACAGAAAACTAATTTGCCCTAGGTTCTACAGACCATTAACAGTTCAAATGTTCTTTTAGCATGCATAAGGTTAGTCTCGTCTCTGCTCGAGGAAGCGTTATTTCTCTTCGAAACGCAAAAAAGGGGTATCAAGTTTCCAAGTATGACGTCACCAGGGCAAAACCTACGTAATAGTGATTACAGAGCCACGACGCAGCCGCCAGTCCCGTGATTTCACGGACAATTACTTGCATTGCTCTCGCCTAGGGCTGTCAGAGGAAAAAAGTGGAGAATGAGGTCATATTGAGGACTGACCGGATGGCGCAATTGGTAGTGACCCTGCCTCTTACGCCAAAGGTCGTGGGTTCGATCCCCACCCTGGACAAACATTCGTGCGATGAACACTTGTGTTTGTTCAGTGTCTGGGTGTTATATATGTATTTAAGTATATATTTGTGTTCCTCTGTTGTCTGATATCTGTAACACAAGTGCTTAAGCTACTTAGTACGGAATCAGGTCAACGTATGAGATGTTGTGAGAATTATTATATCAACCGATGACAATTATGTCAACAGATATTTCGAAGCGATTTATTTCTGTTTATTCCCAATGGTACGTGTAAGTGTACGTGCACGTATGTCGCCCAAGGCTCCGCCTGAAAAACAGCGCCTCAGCGGCCTCAGCCACTCCAGCAAAGCTGAGGTTGGACCTTGTTGGCTACAGAATTTGTCCTATTTGTGTACTTATCTCACTTCGTGCTTAAATTTGTGTTCTGTGGCCAATAAAGAAATCATTATCTTTATCAATGTTTCCCTTATTTGTTCCCTTTCGGACCCTGGGAAATAAAGTTGCAATATTTACTAGTGGGGGATCTCTCTCTAGTCGGCCCCTCATTACTGAGTCTCGTGGTCACTGGAACTCATCAACCAAATAAACTTTCTCCATTGATTCCAATCGAAAGTAGCCTTCACCGCGTCGTTGATCTTTGGTAGGGATGTAGCTCCTTTTTGACCGACAAAAAAAATAAGAGGTTCTCAATTTGACATGTTTATATATATATATATATATTATGTTTCTTCGCCGATGAAATATAAATGGCCCTCACTCAGCTTATGTTGCGACCAAAGCCGTCGCTTTAGAGTCCAGCCCCAGGGTATGCTTATACCGTGATCCAGATCAGTCTGATCTTGGCAACCCTTAGGTAGGGGAACCAGAATGATTGGATCACGTTTGCTCGTTCAGAATCATTATCTCAACAATTGTGAGTATTCAGAGTTTGAGAAACCATCTGACACGAGCAGGTCTGCCTACGATGTTTTCCCTTACGGTTGAGCTAGTGGTAAGAATATGCGCATAGATTAGAAAAATATACAGGTTTTTTACATTACTCCCTATTGGTCCAGTGGTTTAAGGTAACGGGTAGGGCGCACTAGCAACGGCAATCGATTTTAATAATTAGCTACTAAACCGGTTCTATTTAAAACAACCTCGGGGTTACAACCTCTCGGCAAATATTTATACTATTTATTAAATAGCCATGCACATGTTGGGTCAATTTTTGTACGCATAAAATTGATTCATGCCAAAAGCGGCCACTTTTGGCGGTAATCCAAAATTTGAGTGCAAAAGCAGACTAAACAGTTAAGTATAAGTATTAAATAAATAGTATAGGTGTTTGCCGAGAGGTTGTAACCCCGAAATTGTTTAAAATAGATCCGGTTTAGTAGCTAAAAATTAAAATCGATTGGTGTCGCTAGTATGCCCTACCCGTCACCTTAAGTACCGGGCCGTGATCTCGGGGTCTTGGGTTCGATCCCGGGTCGAGCGAAAAGTATATTTTGAATTTTTCGAACATAGCTTCGGTTGTGATCACCAATCCGCATTTGCGTGATGATGGCGTGTGTTTTATCTCTTAATTTGGAATATATTAAACCAACCCTCTAAAATTACCTAATTCCACACTAATTTTTTTTTTTTATAGAAAGGCCAATCAGGATGACCTCACTCCGCCTGATGGTAAGCGGCCGTGAAATCCAAAAATGAGGCTGACAGGCACAGAAGAACTAACAAAGTACCCATTGTGTCTGCCATCCTCACCCTAATGGCCTGCTGAGATGCCGTTTCACGCCCCGCCTAAAAGACCCCGGATTGTATGAAGGAGGAAACACATGAGCTGGGAGGGCATTCCATGCCTTGATGGCTCGGGGCAGGAACGAGGAGCAAAACCTCTTGGTGCGGATGCGTCTGGATGATATGCGGATGGCAACGCTGTCCAGCACGTGTTGTTCGGAAGTGGAAAGGGGAGGATGGGATAAGTTGAAATAACTCATCAGAGCATTCCTCGTTACAGAGGCGGTACAGAACACTTAGACTGGCAATGTCTCTACGTAGCTGAAGAGGTTCTAGGGACTTAGTCACCTCATAATCTCCAACAATACGGATAGCACGTCGCTGCAACCTATCGAGAGCCTCTAGCAAGTACTTAGCAGAACCATCCCAGAGATGGGAGCAATATTCCACACACGGGCGAACCTGAAAATAGGTACTAATTGCACATTAAAGAATGATTTTGACGTGCTAGTTTTAATTAGTAATACTATAATTTCTTCGCCTGTTCATACCATAAATTTCACTATTTATTCCCCGACTTGCTACTTATCATCAAGAGTGTAATCTGCTCTTGCCACTTCTTCACATAAAAAGTATTTTTTCCTCGTAAAATAAAATTATCCACAATCAGATGTGATTTCGCGAGCAATTCCCCAACTCTCATAGCTAGATTATTCAGGGCTGGCAGAAAAAATCCGTGGAATCGGGGCAGGAATTCCTTTGCCTAAAATTGTTTTCGCTCTCGGAAAAAAACGGTAGTAATTTACTAAGGACTGACGTCAGCTGTCTGCAACTGTCTGGATCGATTGTTGAAATAGGAGTGGAGCTACTTTTTGTCAATGTAGGCTTTCTAAAATTTTATTTATTTATTTATTTATTATTATTCACACAAAACAAATTACAACCGTTACAGAGATATGGTCGTTACAAAATAAACAGTTTTGATCTGGATTGTAATTCAAAAACATGTGTACACAGAAAAATCAAACGTATTAAACTATAAGTAAAGGTAAATCAAGTTAAAAAAAAAAAAACAGAACAAACATAGTCACTTAACAAACAAAGATCTACAATCCGATTACTATCCGCGTCCTTCATATTATTAAAGTCAGACGTATATAAGACATGTGCAGGTGAAATTAGTTATCCATACCACTAGTTAATAATAATATGGATAGGGCAGTCAGTTACAGCACGGATGCTTGACTGCCACAGTTCCTCGGCCAGGTTCGGCCGGTGTGGGTTCAGTGGCGTAGAGGATGTCTTTAAGTATTTTTATATAATAGGATAGTTTGGGAGTAAAAATATCAAGATTAGGGTTGGCTTTTGCCACCTCGTTGTACTGACGAGCCATTCTAACCAGGGGGCTGTAAAAAGAGGTATTATTTTTAAAAACTCGTAAAGCGAAAAGATTAGTTTTATTAGACCTACGCGCACTATGTTTAGTATTAAATGAAATTTCGGAAAGTAAGTAAGGGGTGTCTATTATTGAGTGGATCAATTTATAAAAGTAAATGAAGTCAAAGTATGTTCGACGTGCTTCCAGCTTATGTACGTTAAATTTCGATAGCCTAGTATCGTAATTGAAATACAGTCGACCTGTTTGTTGACGGTAGCATATCATTCGCAAGCATTTCTTCTGCACTCTTTCAATTTCGTCAGAATGTACTTTATAGTGTGGTGACCAGACAGGACTGCCGTATTCCAAGACGCTTCTGACAAGAGTAAAAAACAAATACAACAGAGATCGAGGGTTTTTTAAAACCTTTAGTGCATCTAAAAACAAAGCCCAAAAGTTGATTGGCTCTGGCTGTAATATGCTGATAATGCGCTCGGAATGACAGCTTGTCGTCAAATAAAACTCCGAGGTCTTTAGCAATACTGGTTCTGCAAAGAACCTGGCCATTAATAGTGTAATCATTAACGATCCCTGAACGCCTATTGGTGAACGTTATAGTGAAGCACTTGCTGATGTTGAGATGCATTTGGTTTGTCATACACCACTTCGAAACAATGTTCAAATCCTTTTTGTAATAGGTGGCAGTCATTTACAGAAGTAATGGAATTAAATATCTTTAAGTCATCCGCATACAACAAACATTCGCATGATAAGCGCTCCACAAGATCGTTAATAAAAACTACAAACAAGAGGGGACCCAAATGCGACCCTTGTGGCACTCCAGAAGTCACTAATATTGGAGATGAGGTGAACCCTTTTAAAGCGACGAGTTGGCTCCGGTTTCTGAGGTACGAGGTCATCCAGCGGAACAAACTACCATGAACACCGTAAGATGCAAGTTTGTCACAAAGCAACCTGTGGTTCACTTTGTCGAAAGCTTTGGAGAAATCTGTATAGACAGAGTCAACCTGACCACCAGTGGCAAAGCTTTTGCACAGATAGTTCTTATATTCTAAAAGGTTGGTGACGGTAGATCTGCATTTTACAAAGCCATGCTGTTTTAAGGATATAAGAGGCTTGAAATGCCTATATAGTTGGTCATAAACTAAGGATTCGAATAATTTTGCAAAACAAGATAAAATGCTGATTGGCCTATAATTTTCACAGCGGCCTTTGTCTCCATTTTTAAAGATTGGAATTATGTGAGCTACCTTCCATTGCTTGGGGAATATTCCACATGCAAGTGATTTATTAAATAATATGTTTAATGGAATGCTTAGCTCCTCGCAACATGCCTTGATAAATAATGGAGGAATCAGATCTGGGCCAGCACCTTTATTTTTATCAATATTTTTAATTTTAGATACTATGTCCTCTTTCAGTCACCCAGATGTGTGATAAAGTATCAGCCGCTCTACTCTCGATAGGCTCATCAGGACAACTCTGAGTATCTGTTTCAAATACCGATGCACAAGTAGGTTGAAAATAGTTCACAGATACCATGCCCACTAGATGACGTACAGTTACCAAATCTCATAACATGTGGTATTGAGACATGACCCTTCTTATCATTCACGTATGACCAGAAAAGTTTTATATTATCGCCCATCGATTCTTCTATTGACGCTATATACTTTTTATAACACTGATTGGCCATTTTTTTAAATCTGTCTCGCAATAGGGAGAAAGAGTCCATAATCTCGGGGGTTATTGAATTTTTTGTACAGTTTATGATATTTGTTCTTTTCTTCATTACATTTTATTAACGGTGTGCTATACCAATTTGGATAGTTATGAGATTTAAAGGTTGTAAATGGCGTGTGTTTTTTTATTATTTCATAAAGCTTATCATAGAAGATGTTAGTGCATAGGTCTGGGTCAGAATCCGACAATTCTAAAGGTCGTTAGAAAGTCATTATAGGTCAAAATATGTAATAATATCCTTTATGATAATATATTTTTGCCGTGTGGTCCTCGGCAGAGTAGAATAGGCCACCCTCACTCTTACCGAGGTGTCGTAAAAGGCGACTAAGGTAAAGCTGCTGGCCTTATCATCAGCACCTAGAGAAGGAAAACTCTAAATTTATATCAAAACCCTCGCCAACCCGTCTGCCAAGCGTGGTGAGTATGGCAATTACCCCTCATGTGATTGAGGGAGGCCCATGCCCCAGCAGTGGGGACTTAAATGGGTTGACAATGATGAGAAATCCTTCATGATCACTTGTTTTATGTGATAGTTAGAAGATGAGCGTATGGATCTCCTGATGGTAAGGGATTGCGACCACCCATTTGGTAGCAACACCAGTGGAGTTACAAGTGCACTGACAATTTTCCCACTTCCCCTCTGATTAGGCCTCTGGTGCCCTCACTTCCTCGGTCAAAGACAGCGAATATGAATTTAAGTTTCATATTTCTAATTCCTCGGTTTTCTGATATCCGTGACATAAGTGCTTAGCTACTTAATACAGATCAGGTGCATTAGATTTATTATTATTACTAATTATCCTCACTTACTTAGTTCCGGGACATTAGTTCTACTATATACCAATAGATGGCGCTAAGTGTCGATTACATCGCGCAAGCGTTCGTGTTTTCGGATAACCTTTATCGCTCTCTGGTAGATTCACCTCTTTATAAATAGTGTATTTAGAAATGTTGAATGAATTATTCCAAGTCAAAGTTTTTTATTTGCAGTCCCTAAATGTGGTAACTATTAATTACTTAGGTAGTCTTATTAATAACATAAAATTTGCGCACATACTAAACTTATTGAAAGCATGCGCATTGCACATTTTGTAATGTGTTTTGAACATATTAATTCAAACTAAAAGAAAATTATAACTATATTATTATAATTATAACTATATAATTTTATTATTATGTATGGGTTTTTTCTATGGATTTATAAAACAAAAGTATTAAATGTGTATAATATTTGTAAACCCGCTGTTGGTTTTTAATAAACCGCTTTAAAAAGCATACCCAATGAAAAAGAATTTTTGAAAAAGCTTAAAGATCTAATTATTGAAAAATGCTATTATAAACTAGAAGAATATTTTAAAGCAAGTATATAAAACTATTATTTTTTTTTTAATGGCTAGTAGTGTTGTACGTCAGAGACGCAGTCAACTCTGCCAATGTCAAGTGAGTAGAGACACATTCAGTATGTTATTGAATTGACCGGTGATTTGAGTAGATTTCTTAATCAATTGAGTTTTCTTTTTAGGGAAATCACCACCTATAACAAAACAAAACGTACACATAGACAAAGACAACGCAGTATTAAATGGGTATTAAATAAATAATTAAAAGTATATGATTTAGTATAAATTACTGTAATTTATAATTAATAATTCAAATGTATTATTTATTATTACATAAATATAATAATAACATAACATAAATCTTTAATAATATAAATATAAAAATTATGAATAAATAAATTATAAACATTATATTAAGATACTTGTAGGAACACAATGTGATAATATTATGGGTCCTACTCTCTCCAGAATGTTTGCAGTGCCCTACAGGGTCCATATTGTAACTTATACTTTAAACTAAGAACTTTGTTCAACATATGAGAAAGCAATATAGGTATGGAATTGGATTGGTTCTGATATCCGTAACACATGTGCTTGAGCTACTTATCTCGGAGTCAGATGTTGTGAAATAGTTTTTTTATATTTTTTTATTATAATCGTCAATACAATGAAAATGAAAATATAAATAAGATAATGATTACGATATCATTTTGACAGCCCTACCGAGAAAGTGCAGTTTAAATGGCGTGAGATTCACGTGTGGTGACCGTAAGTAACGACCCAGGCCAGTTGCTGTCGCATTCACTGGCAATAGCAGATGAACCTAATTGCCTGTAAATGGAACTGGGACAAAATTAAATCTATTTCATCATTAGCATTGCCAGTGTCTGCAAGCCGCTTAATCGTGGAGTGTGGTCGGCCAGCGCTGGGTGCCTGCCCCGCGCCCGCTCACCCCTCCGCTGGTGACGTCAGGCCGGCCGCAGCCGTGCACGCAGTCGACGCGTGGACAGCAGCCAATAGTCGATGGACTTATGCGTTAGGGCTAATAGACGTACGCGGATGACCTATGTCCAGTGTTCTCCACACAGATCGATCCTGCGTCGCCCGCATCCAAGGTATTCCCGCGGTCTTCACCAGATCGTCGGACCACCTTGTGGGAATCCTGCCACAGCTGCAACTCCCTTTTCTTTTTTCTTTTTTTATAAGAGAGGTGGCAAACGAGCAGACGGATCACCTGATGGTAAGCAATTCCGCCGCCCATGAATACCCGCAACACCAGTGGAGTCACAAGTGCGCTGCCAACCTTTTCCCCTTCCCACCCGATTGGGCCTCCGGTAACCTTACTCACACGGCGAAACACAGCGCAGGCGCTGCTTCACGCCGGTCTTCTGTGAGGCAGTGGTATCACTCCGGTCGAGCCGGCCCATTCATGCCTAAGCGTGGCTCTCCCACATTTCCATCCCTACATCACGTACATCCCTGTACGCGGCCTCCACTCGGGTACCTTTCTTCCCTAATGCCCGTCTAATCTCTTCTTGCGGCTCGAGGCCTGCTTTTCTATGAGCTATGTCTGAGACCTTAGTTCTTCTGCGGATCCTATCATTCTTAAAACGATAGTACAAGCGAAGTCAGAGGACTTCGCTATATATATATGTATAGAGATACAAGGTGGAAAAAAACATTGGGTCAATTTAAATGCTTAAGTTAACAAGTTTTACTTAAGGCGAAGGGTAGGGCACAATAGTGACGCCAATCAATTTTAATTTTTATCTACTAAATCGGATCTATTTTAAACAATTTCGGGGTTACAACCTCTCGACAAACACTTATACTTTGCCGTATGGTCCCCGGCAGAGTAGAATAGGCCACCCTTACTCTTACCGAGGTGTCGTAAAAGGCGACTAAGGTAAAGCTGCTGGCATGATCATCAGCACCCAGAGAAGAAAAAACCCTCGCCAACCCGTCTGCCAAGCGTGGTGAGTATGGCAATTACCCCTCATGTGATTGAGGGAGGCCCGTGCCCCAGCAGTGGGGACTTAAATGGGCTGACGATGATGTTGATCTAAGATACTAAATGGACTTTATTCACGATATCTATAATGAGGTTTTCGGGATGTTAACGATCGATTGTAAAAAAATGTTTTAGAATTTTTTAAAAGATGTTTAAGGAGAAATTAAATAAAATTTAAAAATCCCCGTGTGACGTCACAGCTCGGCATGACAAATTAATAACGCGATTGCTCTCGTTAACTTCAGAAAAAAGAAAATGGCTTACAATTACAGTAGTGAATAATGACAGAGAAAGTTAACTTTTTTACTGTATAAAGATAAAGATAAAAAATTCTTTATTCAATTTAGGTCCACACAGAACACTTATGAATGTCAAAATAGATACATAGTATCTGGTTCGGAATGTCGATTTATACTGAGAAGACACCAGCAAGAAACTCAGTAGTTACTCTTTTCAAATATTGATGATGTTACAGAGTTTCAATTGAGAAGAGAAAATTACAATTATGAAAGTTAATTGACTACTATGAATAACAACTCAAAAGATTAATCGATTAACATGACCAAGAATCCTTATCATTTAAATAGTCTTGTACACTATAGTAACCTTTCTTCACTAGGCAGGTTTTAATATGAGACTTAAACTTAAGTGGTAGGTTAATGACATTTTGTGGTAGCTTATTAAATATCTTAATGCTTAAGCCAACAAATGAATTACCGATTTTATGAAGTCTGAGGACTGAGACGGCAAGCCTATGTTTATTTCTGGTGTTAAGACTATAAATATTTTGGAAAACTTTTTTGGAAAAGTGTGCAAGTTCTTACGTATAGCAAAGACATGATGTACGTAGAGCCTCAGTCAGGACGTCACTTCCTGCATTTTTATCTATCTTTTTTTTTATTCAATAAAAACACACATTTAATAAAAATTAAAAATTAGAAAGAAAGAAAGAAAGAGAGAAAAATATTTATTCAGTGTATAACAATAACATTAAACATTTAAAATAATGACGGTACACAGAAAAACACCGAAAAGGCACATACTCAGAATGTGTCGGGGTGTCGCGCCACCCTAGTAAACTAGCGTTGGTGTTATTATACATAGAATTATCATTATAATAGTATTTTATATACGTGTGTTCATGCTTGTCTATGTGTATGTTTTGTGTGTGTGTGTGTGTGTGTATCTTTTTTTTTTCTTTATTCGAAATGGATATAAAAATACTTACTTACTTACTCCGTTGGCTCAACGATCCAAAATGAGTCTTGGCCTCCGATACGAGATGCCGCCATTTTTCTCGGTCTTGTGCAGCTTGTCGCCAATCTCCTGCTTGCAATTCCTGCAGGTCCGCGTTCACTACATCCCGCCAGCGGTAGCGTGGGCGCCCCACTGGCCGGCGACCAGTAGGTTGCCCAAGATGTGCCCTTTTGGCGCCCCGATCTGATACCATTCTTTGGTAATCTCTCCATCTCTTTCTTCTCTTCTACCACCTACCATATAAAAATGGTAAAATATTTTTTTGTCGTATTGTCCATTTGTGATAACGATTCTGATCCAGTTTGTCTGATGTGTGTGTGTGATCCAGTTTGTCTAGTTCCCTTATCTAAGGGTTGCGAAAGTCAGTCGGCAATACCTTCATTATAATAACCAGACTTTCTGAATCTTGGTCCAAGAGTACCCGAGCTCCGATGCGACAGCTTTGGACACTAAGATGAGGAGGAGTTGAAATAATGGAAAGTAACTTTTTATCTCTTTCTACCGCGAGCGAAGCCACGGGTAATAGCTAGTATGAAAGATAAAATATTACTTTATTCCCTTTGCAACACAGCGTTTGCACTCTAAATCTTTAAGGTGACGGGTAGGGCACACTAGCGACGTCAATCGATTTTAATTTTTAGCTACTAAACCGGATCTATTTTAAACAATTTCGGTCGGGGTTACAATCTCTCGGCAAACACATATACTATTTATTAAATAACCATGCACAACTGTTGGGTCCGTTTTTGTACGCGAAAAATTGATTCACGCCAAAAGCACTTTAGCGGTAATCCAAAATTCGAGTGCAAAAGCAGAACAAATAGTTAACTATAAGTATTAAATAAACCGTATAGGTATTTCCCGAGAGATTGTAAGCCCGAAATTGTTTAAAATAGATCGGGCTTAGCAGCCAAAAATTAAAATCGATTGGCGTCGCTAGTGTGCCCTACCCGTCACCTTAAAGTACTAGATATTTAAATACCCGATCACGTACTGAGCAGTAAAACGCGGTTTGCACGGGAGTGAGTACAGCCAAGTTCTTATGCAAATGAAACGGGATTAGCATTTGAGTTGCGTTTAAATATGTTAAAGTTTTCATTCATCTGAACTGGTTTTCAATCGGTTTAAATGAAAATTTATAGGGTTCGGACTTTATCAAGTGAATTGTATTTTGACCAAAAGATGGCAATTCTACTTAAATAATAAATTAAGACAAAATAATACACATTACCTATGTATGTAGCATGAAAAATAAACAAAAAAGGTATACAGACAGCCACACATCAATATATTAAAATTTGTCATATTTTTTCAATCAATTCTCTTTTTATAGTCAAAATCGCTTGTAATAGTATCAGCCTATATACTGTCCCACTGCAGGGCAAAGACCTCCATCAGAGAAATCAAGTTATCGCTACTAAGATGGGATTAGGCTTAATCACCACGCTTGCCAAATGCGGATTGGTGATCACAAACCCGAGCTATTCGAAAAATTCGAAACATAGGTACATTCGCCCGACCCGGGAATCGAACCTAGGACACCGAGATCACGGCTCGGTACTTAAACCACTAGACAACTAGACCATCAGGGTGTTAAAAAATCTTGTTTGTTTTATATCGATTGAGGATTTGACTATTTTTTTTTTACATTATGGCAGACAAACGAGCAGATGGCTCACCTGATGGTAAGTGAATTATCGCCGCCCATGGACATCTGCGACACACGGGGCATCACAGATGCGTTGCCGGCACTTAAGGGAGGAATAAGCTCTTTTCTTGAAGATCACCAGGTCGTATCTGTTCGGAAACACCATCGTTGGTAGCTGATTCCATAGTTTTACTACGCGCGGTAGGAAGTGGCGTGAGAAGCGCACTGTGGTGGAGTAAAATCCATCTAAGTGATGTGGGTGAAATTTGGAATTATGGTGTGATGTACGAGGTGATGTGATGTGGTGTGATGTGAATTTCAGTTAATCTGACGTTTGATGTCTTTACCACACAAATTGAGACTAAATATCAATATCTATTTCCTCAACAAATATTTGTGTTCGGAAGCCGGACCCTTTTGTTTCAACCGGTTATCGGCTCGCTAAATGACATCAGAAACAGACAAATCACTGATCTATTAAAAAAGAATAATTTTATTAAAAACAATAGACAATACGACAAAAAACATTTTCCGAAATGAAAAATACTATCTCTATATTAGACTCATAAAAATTTAAGAAAAATAATTTCAGAATTTTCAAACAGATACCTATGGAGAAAAAAAATGTAAAATCCTCCTGTGTCGTCATCACTCGGCATGACATTAAAAATTAATGGCGCTTTTGCTCACGTTGAGTTAAAAAGAAAGTAAAATCTCTGATGATATAATGACAAGACAAAATAAGACAGTAAAGTCACCTACACTTATTTATTGGACATATAACACCGATATCACAATACATTAAGAATAAGGACTACGTCATTTCCAGCATATCAATTCTTAAATTGTATAAATATTAATTAATAATTACATATTTTAATAAAAATACACATTTATAATGATAACTAAAAAATATGGGTCGTCATTTTTCTCCTTTTTTATTCGAAAATTCGTATAAAAATGCAAAAATAATTTTTGTCGTATTGTCCATTGTGTCTTTTTCTGCAAATAAAATAGGGTCCGCCCCTATCACATAAAAAAAAGGATGAAGCTTTTTCCTTGAATTCTATTTTTGAATTTGAATTATCTTTCCGTCGGGACTCGACTATTACATTACATACTGAACCGTGGGGCATTCTTAATTTAAAATTATCTGTTTTCCTCGCAAGGAAGCGATCCCAAGACTCGTGTATGTACCTACACAAAAATATCACGAAAATATTGGAGTAGAAAAAAACCCACGGGCAAAATTTATTGAAGAATAAATAAAACAAAAAATAATTTTACTCGATAAGTCTCACGACACCGACGTCGACAGCAAACTTCAATGAAATCGATAATCGTAAAGAGAGTATCGATTTGATGCTTTCATTTAAATATTTACTGTGCTTCGACTTGGCATGGAAAAGGGGTGCTCTAGAGTAATGAGCCAAGTTAAATAAATAAAAGGTGAGACTTCATCCATATAGGGATAGTAACCCGGTCTTCGCCTAGTATTCTGATAGGTAGTGGAATGGGGTGTAACTAGCTCATGTAACTCTTTCTCACATAATAATTATATATAACATCGTCAAGTACGTCGCAAAGTACTTAACGATGTTATATATAAATAAAATGTGGATGAGGCTATTTTTACTGAAACAAAGCCGAACCGCCTGCTTGATTGCTTGCTACATTGTATTGTCCCAAGGCTAAACAAGCCAAATAAAACAAACCACTTGTTGAAAACCCAAATGCAACACACAAATCATTCGGTCTCAAGCAAATTGGGCGAAATGCTTATCTCCCCTCTGTAGTACGCCGCTTTAGACAACTGTCACCAAACGAGTCGGAAGGGCTCAATGACGCCACTTCCTTGTGGTGGAACTTTTTATAAACCTCACTCAAGGATATTTTGGCACAGCAGAGGTACCCGGGAGCCCAACTGGTAGTTCTGGGGGATTTTAACGCCCACCACCGTGACTGGTTGTTCCCGTTCCAGAACACTGACCACGCCGGGAGATTAGCGCATACATTTTCTTTGTCACCTAGGTCTCTCCCAGCTGGTAAATGGCGCTACCCGCGTACCCGATGTTGATGGCCACGCAGCAAACTGCCTAGAATCTTCTGCTGACAACCGAACCAGACCGATACCAAGTGGCAATCTCCTCTCCTCTGGGAAGCTCTGACCACTGTCTGGTAAAGTCTGTATCAGTCTACTCTCCACCCGACCTAGATCCTACAGGTACTAGGCGAGTATGGCGATACAAGTCAGCAGATTGGGACGAAATGAGGCACTTCTTTGCGTCCTATCCTTGGCGTCGCACTTGCTTTTCTTCAGACGACCCGACGCGCTGCGCGGACCGCAATTTCTGGCGTGATACTTCGGGCTATGGAATACTTTATTCCATACTCTGATGTCTCACAACAGAACAAAGCTCGCCCTTGGTTTAACGCAGACTGTGCCAAAGCCGAAGCGCTTAAGCACTCCGCCTACCAATCCTGGGTAGATGCTCGATCCCGCAAGACGCAGAATGTTCGGAAACTGAAAAAAGCCTATAACAGTGCCGCTAAGACCTGCAAAAGTGCTCTTCGGAAGACCCGCTTCGACCACATTAGCCGTATAGGTGCCAAATTAGCTTCTCACCCAACTGGGAGTAAAGCTTTTTGGTCTCTGGCCAAGTCGGTCGAAGCCAATTTTTGCCAGTCGTCGCTACCACCGCTGGTGAAATCCGACGCTCACATCACTCACATCACTAGCTCACACCGCCAAGGAGAAAGCAGACTTACTTGCTTCTCTCTTTGCGGGAAACTCACAACTGGATGCAGCTGGCAGAAGTCCTCCAAAGTTACCCCAGTGCACTTCCGAGATGTCTGAGGTTAAAATTCACCAGAAAGAGGTTCTCAAGACACTCTGCGCTCTAGATGTGAATAAGGCTAGCGGTCCTGATGGCATCCCTGCCATTGTCCTCCCGAACGTGCGCCCCGAGTTGTCTCCCATTCTTACTCGCCTGTACCGCCTATCCCTCCGTACCGGACTGGTCCCGAACGCCTGGAAACTAGCGAATGTCCAACCCATTCCAAAAAAAGGTAGCCGTGCTGACCCCTCTAACTACCGCCCAATCGCAATCACCTCCATACTCTGTAAGACTATGGAGCGTGTATTGAACAACCGTCTCCTTTCATATCTAGAGGACAATGATCTTCTCAGTGACCGTCAATTTGGCTTCCGCCGTGGGCGGTCTACTGGGGACCTTCTAGTATATGCAACCCACTTATGGAGCGAAGCCATCGAGAGGCAAGGCGAAGCTCTCGCTGTTTCCCTCGACATCTCTAAGGCATTCGATAGGGTTTGGCACGCAAGCCTCATTGGCAAGCTGTCGTCGTACGGTATTACCACTGATCTCTGCACTTGGATTGAGGATTCCTTGAGGGGCAGATCAATTCGGGTAGTCATTAATGGCTACTCTTCTGATTACCATAGCATCAATGCGGGTGTTCCTCAGGGATCTGTTCTTTCCGCAACTCTATTTCTGCTGCACATCAACGACTTGCTTTTAACACCCGGAATCTTTGGGTACGCTGATGACAGCACAGTTGCGGAAAGATACCTGTCGGATTCGAGGTCCAGTGCAGACATCGGTTCAATGAGGGAAACGTTGGTGGAGAGTGTTGATGCAACCCTGAATACTGTTTCCATTTGGGGAGACGCTAACTTGGTTGGGTTCAACCCTAACAAAACACAGGCCTGTCTGTTTTCGGCGAAGCGGAGTCCATTCCACCTGACTCCGACCTTCCGAAATGTTCCGGTACCTGTGACGGACCACCTAGAGCTCCTGGGCTTGGATCTGTCCGCCAGTCTCAATTTCGGTCGCTACATTGAGTCCATAGCAAAAACAGCTGCAAAAAAACTAGGCATTCTTTGGAAGGTCAGACGGTACTTTAAGCCTGAGCAGCTCTTACATCTTTATAGAGCCCAGGTTCGCTCCTGCTTGGAGTACTGCTGTCACCTTTGGGATGGATCTGCCCGGTATCAGCTGGACGCTTTGGACTCAATAGAGCACCGTGCGAAGAGACTTATTGGTGATGACGTACTCTCAGGGGCTGGCTTGCAGAGCCTTGACCACCGCAGACGTGTGGCAAGTCTCTCAGTCTTCTACCGGATTCATTTCGGTGAGTGTGCGGAGGTTCTGCATAATTTGATCCCCCCTAGCCCATTCCACCACCGGACAACAAGGCGTGGCGAGGGGTTTCATCCATACGTTGTTGACTTACCCCTTATCCGCACGAAGCGATTTGCCTCCACGTTCATAATGCGGACAGCCAAGGAATGGAACTCCTTGCCAAGGTCTGTTTTTCCGGACCACTATAATCTGGACATCTTTAAGGCAAGAGTGAACAGGCATCTCCTAGGCAAACGCGTTACATCCTAGACCTCATCGTCACTTTCCATCAGGTGAGATTGTGGTCAAGCGTTGGCCTACAGTTCATAATAAAAAAAAAAAAAAAAAAAAAAATTTTCTTTACGATTTCTTCCGAAAACCACATAATAGGTTAATAATTAATTTACACGGGATAAAACGCGACCTCGTGACGTGAGGGACGTGAGTGACCTCACTGACATTTTATTTTGTGGCAGTGTAAATAACGAAAATGAGAGGGTATCCGAAGATTCACCAGTCGAACGTAGCAGACGACGCCGTGCACCTTCATTGACCACGACCGTTGAAACGCAATCGAAACGTCAAGCTGTGAGTATATGCTACTACGAGTATGTACTAACATATAAAAACCCAACTACGACAAAAAACGTCGCTGAAAAAGTATAAAACAAGCCTTCGTTGTCAATTTATGCAATATTCACTATGTAGAGATAAATTACATGTTTGGAAATCCGCAGTCACACGTTGTCAAAGGGTAGTATATTTAACGTGTGACTACGCCTTTCCAAACATGAAATTTTATCTCTACATAGTGAATATTGCATAAATTGACAACGAAGGCTTGTTTTATACTTTTTCAGCGACGTTTTTTGTCGTAGTTGGGTTTTAGTTTTTTTTACTTTTATTTTATTTGTACTAATTTTGGTGTCCAAGTGCTAGTAATATATATATATATATATTCAAAATGTACAAGTCAAGCGCTTTCAAATGATACCAAACACGGCATATTTATCATAACTTTATTTTTTTACTCTGTATGTTTTTGTCCGCTAGAGGGCGCCACATTATATTTTGTGAAAATTCATATAGCCTATAACCAGCGGACGATCAAGACGCTTATAATGATATGTCATTTGTCGAATTCTGATAAGTAGTTAAGAAGTTACGTGGAAACAGATAAACATACATACATAAATACATAACATACATACATACATAGCCTGTCAAAATCATAAACCTCCTTTTGCTTTGCCGTAGTTCGGGTAAAAAAACTCGTGTTGTATTTGCTAGAGGCGGACAAACGGTAAGCGAGTCACCTGATGCGGAAAGTAATCAAACGCCGCCCCATGAACAGCCGCAAATCAGAGACCCGCCCACTAATGTGTGCCGGCTTTTTAAAAAAGAGTACGCTCTTCTCTTAAATGTCCCTAAGTCGTAGCCGTCGGAAAATACTCCTGCAGCAACTCGTAGCCACAGACTCGGGTTACGTGCGTTTTGTCCCCGTGTACAATAATTATAATTAATGTACACGGGACAAAACCACGTACCCGAGTTCATTATTGGTATAATGCAACGCAAAGTTTAAAATCTCACAGTAATAGGTAGGTATCGTGAATAAAGCAGTAGGTTAGATCAACAAAATAGCGAAAAAAAATCAGATTTTTCAATACATTATAGCCGGGTAAATATTGTATTTTTTAAGATAGCTGTTTTTTAGTTTAATTTGTGAATCTGACTCAATCAACTCTCGCGGCAATTATTTCCGACATGAAATATTTAAGAAATGAGCCTGCGTCTTTCTAACAGGCGGCATTAGCCTTTCTTGTCCTCGTTCGCCAGCTATCGGATAAAAAACTTTAATATTTTTCGAACTTTTAAGATGATTAAGACATCGTGATTGATTTGATTTAAGGTAGGTTTTGGCTGTCAGCCATTTATTGACAAAAACACTACAAAGAACGCCTAGCTATTTGTTTTCACTTGAATCGATGTCTTGAAATGAGTGAGTATATAAGAGCATGAATAATGAAATATGAATTAATATAAGAGCCGCAACGGATTTGTGATGCCCCGTGTGTCGCAGATGTCCATGGGCGGAGGAAATCACTTAACCATCACGGTAAGGTTCGTCGCCTTCCCGTTCTGCCGTTTGTATAATGTATAATAATAGTATTATACACAACTTTATTAATTAGGATATAATATAGAATATTTCTTTTATTTATATTTAATTATTGCTTATTTTCCAGATAATCCTTTACCTGTAGTCCTACCTTAAGGTTGTCTGCCCTAGAGATCGCTCCCAGTGATAAAGACGCCTAAATTGTACATTGAATCTCTAAGCTAACAGATAGTTTTAAGTATTTTATGTTGTGCAATAAAGAGTATCTATCTATCTACGAACTTGGCTTCGTTTTCAAGTAGATAAACTTTGCGCCTAGTTACGCGACGTCAGTTGGCCAAACTAGGCTTCGCGACAAAACATATTGATTCAGAACACAGTTCCTATTTCATACTCAAACCAGACGAAAATAGGATTGATATTTCCCGAGAGACGGTATCAAAGATGTTTTCTATCATAGAATAAGTTGGTAAGGTTTACATCTTGTGTACTCGCTAAGGCGAGGGTAGACCTAACTAGCGACCAACCATCGTTCTTTAAGTAAAGTTTAGATACACTAACGGATCTGTTTTAAACAATGTTGGGTGAAAAACTCTCGGCAAACACTTATCTATGTATTAAATAACCACCGCCACGAATGTTGGGTCCGCTTTAGTACGCAAAAAAATTGATTACCACAAAAAGCGGCCACTTTTAGAGGGGTGACTCAAATTTTTGCGTACAAGTATGATTTAATAAATAGTATAGTGTTTGCCGAAAGGTTGTAACTCGAAATGTTTTAGAATAGATCCGGTTTAGTAGATAAAGAATAGAATCGGTTGGCGTCGTAGGATGCCCTACCCGTCACCTTAAAAGCCTAATTCTAATTTGTGACAGACATAAATAGCACATAACAGAGTGTTAATATAAACAATGTCTTGAAAACAACTACATGGTATTGTATGAGCCTGCTAATCCCCTACAAACCACCATCCTACCAAACATCTGAGCAATTTTTTTTCTATGAATTTTACGAGATAATTGCATGTAAAATGTCAGGTGTGCCGACTGCCCTCATTTGTCCGCTATAATGTAAGAACAAAAAAGGCGCTGACCATCTTATTATTATTATTATTTGATAGAAATGGGGTGAGCCTGCGTCTGATAGACACTTGAGACAGTAGATGATCTATTGTGGCAGCCCGTAACCTTTTATACCCATCACCTCATGTAGCTCCAGTTCCAGGATTAAACCCGAGTAAGGATCTGATGGGGGAGCTCTTGATCTCTGATAAAATCATTGTGGCTCCCAGGTGCGGCTTCTGCCGCGGTGCAGCGCTATGCACTCGACTGATGACATGATACTCGTTTCCTACGTTCTCGCGACAGACACCTGCAGATTTGGTATCTGAAAGGCCATGTTGTGCAGGTGCTTGTTTACTTTGCAGTTCCCTATGGGGTCCGAGTGACTCGCCCTAACATTTCCTCTACTCAGTTTTTGTAGTTATACAGCTCGTCTCTGACGAAGCCTGTATCAAAGCCTTAGAGTGTTCAGTCGCGGTAGTCTT
>CM032487.1:12532369-12553763 GCA_019059595.1 Marasmia exigua
TTCCGAAGCTTATCCCGCTTTTGTGTACAGAATCACCTGTTTTAAATTGTAATCTTTTTACTTACGCTATAAACTTCTGTACGTACGAGTATTAAAGAAATGTTGACGATTATGCAACGGAGATAGAAAAAAACATTTCCTGTGTTTCTTTAGAAAATTTCATTTTATCACCGATTTATGCGAGTTTTCGAGATGTAGTAGGCACCCTGGATTCTCGAGTACACGAAAGGCGAATTCAGAGATTTCATACATTCGTCTGAACATACTACACACACATCACTGCCTGATACATACATCACTGCTGGACATAGGCCTCGCCCAATGTTCTCCACACAGATCGGTCCTGTGTCGCCCGCATCCAATGGATTCCCGCGATTTTCACCAGTTCATCGGTCCACCTTTTGGGGGGCGCCACGGCTGCAACTTCCTGTACGTGGCCTCCACTCAAGGACCTTTCCACCCCAACGGCCGTCTATTCTCCTCGCTATGTGCCCTGCCCATTGCCACTTGAGACATGCAATCCTTTGGGCTATGTCTGTGACCTTAGTCCTCCTGCGGATCTCATCATTTCTGATAAGATCACGCTGGGAGTTACATTCGTCCATACAAATCTCTAACTCGATTTCAATGTTGAGTTCTAGAGAATAGGCCCTCAGGTACCCAAATATACTCGTAGAATGGAAAATAACATTCAAATTAAGGTACACTCGAGAAAAGGTGTTACCGAAGTCGGCGCGCACTATCTTGTAATTTAATACAACATTCAATTGTTCAACAGGGATTAGGCACCGACTTCGGTAAAACCTTTTCTCGAGTGTACTGTTATAAAATGTTATTTGAAGTGTATAAAGTGTTAAAAATATTATTTCACACTTTTTAGTTCGTGGTTTTTGAACGCGGTTTTTTTTTATGCAGAAAAAATTTTTTTCAAGCCTTTTTGTGTCTCATTTTTTGACAACTCTCATACGTTTCGAGTTCTACGAACATAGCTCGGGTTTGTGATCACCAATCCAATCACCAATGAATTCTATGATGGAGGCCTTTGCCCTGCAGTGGGACAGTTTATAGGCTGATACTTTACTTTACGTAGATACAAAAAGGCCAGCTCTGAACGCTGAACTTTTTTTTATGTGATAGGTGGCAGACGAGCAGACGGTTCTCCTGATGGTAAGCGATTGCCGCTGCCCATAGACAACCGCGACATAAGTGCGCTGCCAACCTTTAAACCCCATTTTCCCCCGGATATCATCACTCACGTAGCGAAACACAGCACGGCGGTTTTCTGCGAGGCCGTGGTGTCACTCCGGCCCATTCATGCCAAAGCGTGGTTCTCCCACGGATGACCGTGCCACCACGTTTCGGCATGAGCCGAAAAGTGGCTCACAGAATAAGAGGGTTTGAGTTAATCGATGCGTAATTTGATCCCCAGATGGCACCACGATTCGTTTTTAATATTAATTAGTCGCTCAAAATGTTAAGCTTTTTTAATAATATTAGAGAGGTTGGGTAAAGATAAATAACGTTTTTTGGTACTTCGTTCTAATGGGTTTTTAATCTCTTTCGTTACAGTTTTGGAGTATTGTTACAACTAGCAATCGCCCCTGGCTTCGCGCGTTAAAAAGAGAAAAAAACTAGCCTATTGTCACTCTCCATCCCTTCAAGTATGATCGCTCTACTTTTTTTTTTATAGTGGCACAGTAGAGAAAGCCCAAGTTGCAATTACAACGTGTAAGCCTTATTAATATTGTTCATGATTTGTATATAATATGCTCTGTCAATTATTCTTGAGGAACTAAACTGAATTCCTTTGATTTATTACTAATAGGGTTACCATGCCCTTACGTCATAAGCGGCAGTCGCGCCATCATTTATTTTCAATACTATATTGACAGAGTATAATTGTTTATCGATTTAGCAAAAGGAACAGGAAGCTGATTGCTAAAGGGGAGATGATTATTTTATAAATATTATAACTTAAATAATATTAATTACCTTTATTATACATTAAATAAATAAATAATAAGGAATATAAATATGAAGGGATTAATGTCTATTAAAACATAATTATAAATTTAAGATTGTTTATTGATAGCGCGGTTGGCTGTCATGGCGGGCAGACTCGGCGATTGTAATCGGAAAAGACAACGCGCATAATTTTTGGAAAAAGTTTGTGATTACAGTGCTGTGAATATATAACTGGATTTCATTTCTACACCTTTCTGAAGCTATCCCATAGCTTCAGAAGTGGGATTGACGAAAAGTTATACTCTTTTCGACTTACGCCTACGAAAGAAAAAGCAACGTGAGTACATTCTTTTTTGTTAAATGTTTATAACGTGATTCATTTGTGAATTTTCTCTTTAAAAAGTGAATAAATTCAATCATAGTTACGATACAATTACTGAAAAATAATGATTCAGGCGTTCATCGTAAGTTCTATGGGAGACATTGTAATTAATTTAACCTTTCAACTGAGGCTGAATTGACAATGTTTGCCTTATCTACAAAACCTTATCTTGGCCGTTTCCCATACAGGGAGAATTAGAGTACTTACTCTACTTTCAATTCATTTAGAAAGTGAGATTTCTTTAAATCTTATCAGAATTATACAAAATTCCAATAAAATTTAAATCATAGAGTGTTTTGTTTATGCCTGCATTGGTCACAGATACACACATCGATTTACAACTTTTTGATTTTTTTTTTACCATAGACTCGTATCATAGACCATTTCTCAAAGCTCGTAGTAATCCCCCTTGATAACAAAATCGATCGAAGAATGTTTTAGGTACTTATTGTTTAAAGTAAAGGACGGGTACTGATTTGAGATACATTATTTATAGTTACTCGCGATGGTTTAATATAACGGGTTCGATTCCTGTGAGTCCAAAGAGTTAAATTTTAGGTGTTCTAAATGTTTGAGTATGAAGTAAGGCATACCGTATGTTGTACCTATTATTGTCACAGTGGCAGTTATGCGTGACAACAATCAGGAGTGATTAAGGTATTTGTATAGAGAATAATTTATACTTAAATGACCGAACATATGGATGCATAAACTTTATCTATATCGAATATATGAAGAGAGGTGGGGGTTTAAAGGTCGGCGGCGCACTTGTGACTTCACTGGTGCTGCGAGTGTCCATGGGCGGCTGCAATCGCTTACCATCAGGTGATCCGTCAGCTCTTCTGCCACGTAAAATTACAAATCATATAATATATATATATATATATATATCGGAATCAATAATAAATACTTAATTATTGATTGAAAGTTTATTAAGCTGTGATGTTGTCAGTTTCAGTGTTCGATATGGAGAGAGAGAAATGTCTAAACCAGGACTATAGGAATTTTAGTGCCGACCCAGGAGAACCCAGGTATAAGGGTCAGGGTCCAGTACCGGCAGACTTAAGGCGCCAGGCTAGCTGCGCATCTTGGCCAAGAGTATCCAGGTGTGAGGATCAGGCTAAAAGGATTTTTTCGGAACAACCAGGGGTGTCACGGGTGCGTGATACTGAGGTTGATAATATTCATACAAATGACGGAGAGCGTCAAGGACAACGGGCGTTTCGTCCGCAAGAGGTAAAGAGCAGATTTCTTCGCACGCCTTCGAGATCGAGGCGTAGCCGTTCGTCGAGTGCTGATTCTCATCACCGTGAGGGTGACAGAGAGAGATGTACGAGTCAACGACGTTCAAGACCAGAGGGCGTATATCCATATATACATCCCAGACGTGTTCGGAAGAGGTGCCACTATCCCGAATCTGATAGTGAGGATGAGCAACCAATTCCGTCAACTTCTAAGAAACCTAGGCTTTTAGATCCCACTGAAAACATGCTAGATAAGTTTTTGACCATTTTGCAATCAGTGAAGAGTTCAGAAAAGTCGAAATTACCTTTTAACACTAATATTATCCCAGAATTTGATCCATGTCAAAGGAACAAACTGTTTTGACTTGGCTGACAAAGGTTGAAGAGTGTTCGGACATTTATGGCTGGGAAGATAGGGAAATAATTCACTACGCCTTACCAAAGTTGACAGGTGTAGCGAAGACTTGGTATCAAAGTTTGCCAACGATGATGTATACTTGGACTGAATGGAAAAAGAAGTTGATTGAATCTTTTCCTGTACGCGAAGACTATGCTGAACTCTTGACTGAAATGCTTGGCAAAAGGGTAAAATACGGAGAGTCACTTGAACATTACTATTATGCTAAAATTAATTTGTTAAACAGATGTAAGATCTATGGGCGTCAGGCTGTCGATTGCTTGCTATACGGCGTAGAAGATAGGGCTGTCAAAGTAGGTGCTCAGGCTGCGCAATTCTCGGAGCCCGAAATGGTACTAAAATATTTTAGGACGGTGAAAATAGGCCATACTCGTGACAATCAGGATTCTGGTTCTAGGTATCGGAATGAACGTAAAGGTATGCCAACATTTACGTCAAAACCAGCAAGTCCAAAGATTACTTGCTACAATTGTGACCAAATTGGTCATCCAAGTTTCCGGTGTGATAAGCCCCCAGCTAAGTGCGTCACTTGCGATAAGTTAGGTCATTTGTCTCTTCACTGTTTAAAAACAAACGCGTTAATAAAGACCGTGAAAAGGATACTAGTCAGAATAACAATAAAAACGAAAAACAAGTTGCCCAACTATGCTCATCTGAAGACCTGACCGCTAAATACATGCTTGAGATCAAAGTCAATAACCATTATTTAGATTGTCATCTAGACTTAGGGAGTCAATGTTCGCTTATAAAACTAACAAAAGCTAAGGAACTCAACTTAAACATTGTAATGCCAGAAGATTTACCTGTTCTTAGGGGTATTGGTGCTAACATGATTTCTCCTACAGGTATGACTACTGTTTCCGTCGAAGTTCAAGGCATAAAAGAAAATATAAATTTATATGTAGTTGAAGATTATGTAATTAAACAGTCAGTCCTATTAGGACATTCCTTTACCGAGAAACCAGATATCGTTATTACAAAAACTCCTACCGCTGTAATATTTAATAAAATTCCTAGCGTCAAAATGCATCTTGTAACTAGCGATGATGTTGAAATTCCATCGAATACTTTACGCGCTGTGCAAGTTTCTACTGATCCTAGTCTAGACACGCGAGTTTATGTCCATGGTTCTGTTCGGGGCCCGGAAGGAAAGGAATACTACCTTCTTCCTGGAGAGTACGAGGTCAAGGGGGGGCGTAGTGCGCTACTGATTTATAATGTTTCACCCAGTATAGTCACGTTACTAAAAGGAGCTCTCTTGACTCGGGTGCAATTTAAAATAGTGACAATTCGACAAATATCTTAAACTCATGTAATGTTACGATCTGCGAAACCCAAAATAACGACGTTCTGAACTGTAGTGGTGCTTTGAACGAAGAAGAAAAATTTCGTTTAAAAAAATTAATAAAAAAATATGAGAACTGTTTTTCAAATGGACTTGACGATTTGGGATTCACAGATCTGACTGAAATGATAATTGAACTTGACGATTCAGAACCGGTCGTCTACCGTCCGTATCGTATGTCTTATGCAGATCGCGTTCTAGTAAGAAACATGGTACAGGAAATGTCGAACACGGCATTGTTAGAGAATCCACCTTCGTCTTACGCGAGTCCTATTGTTCTGGTACAAAAGAAAACGGGAGATAAACGCTTATGCGTGGACTACCGAGCGTTGAATCGAAAAACCAAATAAGAACATTACCCTCTTCCTCGGATTGAGGATCAATTAGATCAGCTAGCGGGTAATAAGGTCTTTACATCACTTGATCTAGCTTCGGGGTATTACCAGATACCGATAGCTGAAGAGTCTAAATACAAAACCGCTTTTGTGACACCAGACGGCCAATTTGAATATAATCGGATGCCGTTTGGTCTCGTAAATGCGCCTTCAGTGTTTCAGCGTACTATTAATAAAATACTTTTCGAGGCTAAGATCAAGTACGCGGTAGTCTACATGGACGACGTCCTTATTCCAGCTAAAGATGTTACCGAAGGATTGCAACGATTGGAGGAAGTCTTAGCACTTCTTCAAAAAAGGTGGCCTAAACACTGAAATTAAATAAATGCCACTTTTCATGAACAAAATAGACTTTCTCGGTTACGAGGTTAGTTCCGAAGGCATACGACCTGGCAGAAAGAAAAACTGAAGCGGTATCTAAATTCCCAACACCCAGGAATCAACATGAATTGAGACAATTCCTCGGCTCTATCGGGATATTTTAGACGGTTTGTTAAGAATTATGCCATCTTAGCAGCCCCACTAACTGATTTACTAAAAAAGGACAATAAATGGCTATGGAGTGAAGGTCAGGAAGTAGCATTCGATAAAATCAAAGCTTTATTGGTAGACAGACCAATTCTTGCGCTCTATAATCATGGTGCAGAAACTCAGTTGCACACCGACGCCAGCAAAGATGGGCTAGCTGGCATCTTGTTACAAGCTAACTCAAACGGCGTGTTCCAGCCAGTGTCGTATTTTAGTCGAAAGACTAATGCGGACGAGCAAAAAACTCCACTCGTACGATCTAGAGACGTTGGCGGTAATTGCGTCATTGAATCGGTTTCGAGTCTATCTCATCGGAATCCCTTTTAAGATATTCACCGATTGCAACGCGTTACGTGCGACGATGATCAAACGCGATTTGATTCCACGAATCGCTCGCTGGTGGATACAGTTACAAGAATACGACTGTACCATCGAATACCGGCCGGGATCACGCATGTCTCACGTCGATGCGCTGAGTCGTAATCCAGTTAATGAAGGCGAAACAGAGCCTACATGTTTTGATGTTCTAACCATCGAAAACCATGAGCAAGACTGGATCGCTACTGTACAGTCAGCAGACGAAGAGGTTAGGATGATAAGAGAAACGTTATCGGATCCTAATTCAGAACAAGTGATGGACATCCACAAAAACTACAAATTGAAAAACAATAGGGTTTACAGGATAGTCGGGGATGAAATCAAATGGCTGGTACCAAAAGGAGTTCGCTGGCAAATTTTAAAAATGAATCACGATGACGTCGGGCATTGTGGTTATGATAGACGTGCAGCGGATACGTAAAATTACTGGTTTCCCAGGATGCGTAAATTCGTAAAGAAATTACGTTTCGTCCTGCCTCGAATGTTCGCACCATAAACACCTGGCGGTAAGCGCGAAGGTGAACTGCACCCTATAGAGAGGGCCGAGTGTACCGTTTCATACGGTTCACGCTGACCATTTGGGGCCGTTCATAAGAAGTAAAAAGGGCAATTGCTATTTACTAGTATTAGTCGACGGATTTACTAAATATGTAAGCGTAAGGCCAGTTAGAGATACTAAATCTGCGACCACGGTAAAGATTCTCAAAGGACCATATCGGTTACTTTGGTGTCCCAACACGCCTCATTACCGACAGAGGCACGAGTTTTACAAGCGGGGTGTTCAAGAGTTCGTTACGCTATACGGCATCAAGCACATTATGAATGCAGTAGCAACTCCCAGGGCGAATGGACAAGTTGAGAGATTCAACAGAACTATATTAGACGCACTTTCTACTTCAGCCCATGGTAAAGACGAAAAGTCCTGGGATGATCAAATTCTCGACATTCAGCTAGGGTTAAATACAACTACTCATAAGACCACGAAAAAAAACTCCATCAGAGTTACTCTTCGGATTTAACATTAAGTGTAGAAGTGAAGGCATATTAAGTGAGGTTTTAGATGACACCGTAAATTTAACATCAGTGGATAAATTGGCAGAAGTTAGGGACGAAGCTGAGAAGAGAATAAGGGACTCTCAGGTCAAGGATAGGGAAAGGTTTAACAGCCATAGGAAACCCGCGAAAAATTACTTGGCAGGAGACCTAGTACGTGTAGAGCGACAGGTTCCTAACGATGGACAATCACAGAAACTGGTTGTCAAATATCAAGGTCCTTACAGGGTGGTAAAAGTACTTCCTAATGACAGGTATGTCATCGAAGACACTCCTCTATCACGTAAAAATAACCGTCGTTACGAAGCTGTTGTAGCAGTCGACAAAATGCAGCCCTGGTTAAATTTTAGTAGAAACCTGGATAGTTGTGAAGAAAGTGATTCAGACAATGATTAATAATATGAGTAAAAAAAAGTTAATAAAAGTTATGTTCATGGTTTTAGTACAGACAGCCACACATCTGGTTACTACTATCTGTCAAAAATTCCCAATTGATAATAAACCGAACATGTTTGACATGAGATAAGAATCAAATAGAGTAATTTGACGGTTTTGTATACTTTGATGTGTGGCTGTGCATACATACTATGTTATACCTATTTGTGTTATTATTACAGTGTCATGTATTATCAATATTAAGTATCTGATATATTTTATTATATTGAAAGCTCGTGACATTCTTGAGGAACGTAATGGATTTCCTTCCTGCCTTTGGCTCCTTGATTAGGACAAAAACGGAATTACCAGCCCTACGATGTAGCAGCAGCCATATTATTTTCATATCCAAAAATAATAAAAAAAGTACACTATTAATAAAAAAAAAATACATGTATCTAAATCCATTTATTTTCACAGTAGCTTAAAAGAAAATAAAAAAAAAATATTTTCTGCATGTAATAAGAAAATAGAAAATAATAAGGGACATAGTGTAATAAGAAATTAATGTTATTTTTACTGTATAATTAGTAATTTTTATTCCGCGAAGGGACGCGCTAGCACAGGAAGAAGGCCGAGCTGTCAAGCCTTATTAACTATTGTTCATGATTTGATATAAATAGCTCTGTCAAATTATCTTGAGGGGAACTAAACTGAATCCTCTGATTTATGACTAATAGGGTTACCATGCCCTTACGTCATAAGCGGCAGTCGCGCCATCATTTATTTTTCAAATTACTATATTGACAGAGTATAATTGTTATCGGATTTAGCAAAAAGGAACAGGAAGCTTGATTGCTAAAGGGTAGATGATTATTTTATAAATATGATACTTAAATAATATTAATTACCTTTATTATACATTAAATAAATAAATTAATAAGGAATATAAAATATGAAAGGGATTAATGTCTATTAAAACATATATTAATTAAGATTGTTTTTGTAGCGCGGTTGGCTGTCATGGCGGGGCAGCCCGACTCGCGAGTAATCGGAAAGACAAAACGCGCAAATTTTTGGAAAAAAAGTTTGTTGATTACAGTGCTGTGAATATATAACTGGATTCATTTCTACACCTTTCTGAAAGCTAATACCATAAACGGAAGAGAATGTTTCATCTCCGTTGGCAACCGCCATACTGGCCCGAGGAGATGCTTCTTCACGCTTCGGTTGAAGGAATCCATATTGTGAGAAGGAGGAGGAAATACATGCGCCGGCAACGAGTTCCATTTCTTGATGGTTTCGGCAGAAATAGAATTGCCAAATTTTTTAGTCCCAGTGATTATGTTGGCCAATTTGGCACTTGGCAAAAATCGTAAAACATAGGCGTGGAGACACAGGGACTGACGTTTTGGAGCGGAAGACACTCGGGGGGAGGCCACGTACAGAAAGTCGCAAGCCGTGCAGGCCCTTAACACACACACACACAGGCTTGTTTGTTTTAGTTTGTGGCTGTCAGTTTCTTGCAGTTTTCATATTTTTGTAAGATTAATTTATAAATACTAATATTACCATCGCTGTGCCGATACCTAATTTGTTTTAGTTTAATGTATAAAATTTGTCGTTCATGGTGACCACTGGAAATCACCTCGGGAACCACGACATTTATGCTGAGTGGGAACCTTTTATAGCACATTTAAGTTGTCTTATAAGGTCTAGTTTTAAGCATTTTGTATATCTTTGTGTGCTAAATAAACAATTTCTATTTCTTTTTCTATTTCTATCTCACAAGCTGGACTCACAACTAGTGAAGGTCGCGGGAATCCATTGGATGTGGGTGGCGCAGGACGATCTGTGTGGAGATCATTGGGGAGGAGGCCTTTGCCCAGCAGTGGACATCTATTGGCTCAAAAGATGATGGTGATGATGAAAAGTCTTAACTTATATTATTTTTGTTACGTTTTATGGTCGACAGTGTTTACCATCAGGTGATTCGTCTGCTCGTCTGTCACCTGTCACATCAAAAAGTCACTAATGTGCCTTCTGGCCGAAGTCACTCTATATTTCCACTTAAGAAATAACGTCAATTCTTTGATCAGTGTTGCAGTTAAAGACGGACATCATCGTCAGCCCATTTAAGTCCCCACTGCTGGGGCACGGGCCTCCCTCAATCACATGAGGGGTAATTGCCATACTCTCCACGTTTGGCAGACGGGTTGGCGAGGGTTTTGATATAAATGCAGAGTTTTCCTTCTCTAGGTGCTGATGATCATGCCAGCAGCTTTACCTTAGTCGCCTTTTACGACACCTCGGTAAGAGTGAGGGTGGCCTATTCTGCTCAGCCGGGGACCACACGGCATAAACCAACGGACAAACCAACTAAAAGATACATTTACATTATACAGGGTGTATCTGTGAACATTTACATCCCTTTAACAACGTGTTCTACCAACCATTCTGAACAACATTTCTTCTATGACTTTTCGAAATTCGTCGAAAATTTTTTCGACTCCCCATACAAAATGACCAAGTCACGTGACCGACTTTGTATGAAAAGATGATTTTTTTTTATGCAAATATCTAAGCGTGATTGAACAAATGTGGTTTTATTTAATTACTAACATAGCCCTGAACCCCCCTCTGAGGTCCTTAACTACATAAAATCACCAAACCCCCTACTCCAAAAAAAAAAATAATGACAGTACATTTTATACATCTTATTAACATTAAGCATGCATGACTGCCTAAGCTTAAGATTGTTATTGTAATTTAATTTAGTTTAATATTATCGCGGAGCAAATTTCAAAAATTATTTGTAACACTTAAAAAACGAGCACAAAAAAGGCACGGAACCAGTGTCCGTGGAATTTCATTAGAATTTAAAAAAAAAGAACAAAATGTGGTTCAGAATGGTAGAACACGTGTTTGCAGGGATGTAAAAGTTCACAGATACACCCTATATATTGTTAGATATACTTTATTGCCAAAAATACACAACTTAAATACTAGGCATTACAGTCATTTTGTGTACAATGTACGGCGATCTTATCGCTGAAAGCGATTTCTTCGGGTGAAAGGACAACCTTCGGGTTAAAGGACATTTAATAGTAGAGGAGGGATAGGTGGTACAATATTTAATAAGGAAAAACATAATCAAATTAAAAAGAGATACCTAAACTGTAAATTTCAAAATGTATAACATTAATACATAAATGAAATACAATATTATGAATTAATAAATAAGTTATACTAAATAACTGGTCTGGTAGAGATCGTTCCCAGCCTTAAGACCGATTAAATTGTACATTGTATCTCTGTTTTCCTAGCTTTTAAGTTTTGTATGTTGTGCAATAAAGAGTATCTATTTATCTATATAATATTATGAGATTGATATCAGAAAAAGAAATATAGAGTATGGATGGATGAGATCTGAAACCAACAGCTTAATGACAGTGATTGTAGATTTTTTCATAGTTCCGTTTTAGGGCCTTATTTCCTTCTGCCCGTGGAAGAACCACGCTTCAGCGTGACTGGGCCGGCTCGTGATACCACGGCCTAACAGAGAACCGGAGTGAAAAAAATTAAAAGCCTAGCGGTCATATATAAATTACAGAGCTGAACTTGGCATTCGACTATTGTGCGCCTCGCACAGTATTTAAGTTATACTGAATTCATATACAGAGTGTATCTGGGAACATTTACATCCCTTTAACCACGTGTTCTATCAACCATTCTGAACAACATTTGTTCTATGACTTTTGGAAATATTTCATAAAAAAAATTCAACTTTTCATACAAAGTCGGTCACGTAACTTGGTCATTTTGTATGGGGGAGTCGAAAAAATGTTCGACTAATTTCGAAAAGTCGTAGAAGAAATATTGTTCAGAATTGTTGGTAGAACACGTGGTTAAAGGGATGTAAATGGCCACAGATACACCCTGTATCTAACAAAACTTCCTTCATACATATTAAAATGCACTTGGCAGAGTTGAACTTGGCCCTGCTCTACCGTGCACCCCGCACCTCAATTTGGGTAACGCTGCAGCTACCTGCGCACGTGACTTGCTTACAAACTGACAGTTTGGGTACATTACAGTACATACAAGCTGACTTTTTCTACCGAATGTACATTTCAGGACAGAAAACACGTCTTTACATTATGTTGTCTATGGTTCAGTTGTGGGTATTTTTACGTGAAAATGGTTAAATGTTTAGAAAATAAATACTTAAGGTGACGGGTAGGGCACACTAGCGACGCCAATCGATTCTAATTTTCTAGCTACTATACCTAAAACTGGAATTCAAGACCAAAAAATCTACTACATTGTTGCTACTGCAATAAAATTATCGTACAATAGTATCTACCTATTTTTTAAAAACATACGCCGACATAATTTGTTTTTTGGTAATTATAATTCTATAATATGAAGGAGTAATTTTATTGACTTATATTTACATAAATACAAGACACTTTAATTAAAACTTAATCATCCGTAATGTTTGGTAGAAAAGCTGGTATTGAGCTTGTGTCACTTCAGGTGTTAATAACATTTGAACTTACATGTTGTTGTTTCGTGCAGTGAGTTGCCGCAAAGGGACATTAATATAGGAATCTTTGAATTTTAATCTTTTTGAACAATGCTATTTTGTGTTGAGTGTCACGAGAACAACTTGCTAGGACGTAGGAGTAGTCTCGGCTGAATCCGTATGTAGATATCGCGCCCGTTTTATTGACTGACTGAGACTTTGACGGACTTCGACTTTTCACTTTGTCAAAATATAACTTGACAATTTCCTTACGAGTTATTTCGCCTAATAACGCCTTAAATCTAAAACATGTGCACAATTGGACGAATTAATTCCTGGAGTGGTGGAAAACTTTATTCTACAAGTGCCCGACTGAGATTCCGTAGTCAAAGAATCTGACATTAGTGATGGTGAAGATGAAGATGTACTTAAGTTTCTTTTTAGTTATTTTTTTTTAAAATCCTTATCATGAATTTCTTTTTGTTATTAACAAAAAGGTTGAAAAAACCTGAAAACTTGATTTGACAATGACATAAGTGACATTGATAGATTTGACACTGACGTATCTGTCGTAGTTTTTTTGGTCTTGAATTCCAGTCTTGAATCTACTTTTAACAACTGTTGGCTTGCCCCTTATCCGCACGAAGCGATTTGCCTCCACGTTTATAATGCCGACAGCTAAGGAATCGAACTCCTTGCCAAGGTCTGTTTTTCCGGACCACTACAATCTGGACATCTTTAAGGCAAGAGTGAATAGGCATCTTCTAGGCAAACGCGTTACATCTTAGACCTCATCGTCTCAAGCGTTAGCCTACAGTTCATAAAAAAAAAAACAATTTCGGGGTTATGACCTCTCGGCAAACACTTATACTATTTATGAAATAACCATGCACAAATGTTGGATCCATTTTTGTACGCGAAAAAATGATTCACGATAAAAGTGGCCGCTTTAGGCGGTAATCAATTTTTCGCGTACAAAAGCTGACCCAAAATTTGTGCATGGTAATTTAATTATAAGTGTTTTCCGAGAAGATGTAGCCCCGATATTGTTTAAAATAGATCCGGTTTAGTAGCTAAAAATTTAAATCGATTGGCGTCGCTAGTGTGCCCTACCCCTCACCTTAAATACTTTTACGACGACCCGTTTGGATCAGTGGTAGTGAAAGCTTAGGATTGTACAGACAGTACAAACATTTGTGTTGGTCTGGGTGTTTCTATGTATCCTCCAGCCGATTACAGCTACGGCGGCGAATCTCAACGATCAGCCACGTACGCAAGATATATTATAGTGCTCAAGTGTGTGCGCAAACACAAGTGCACTCTCTATTCCCTTACCCTCATATTCCGATGGGACACTACTGTAACGCGACCGGATAGGGATCGGGCGCAGGACCAACAGCTTATCGTGCTTTCCGAGGCACGGGGCTATTAGACCGCCAACTTCCAGACTCCGGGCTGCCACCAAGAATTTCTTACCGAAAACTTAGGTCCAATTTTGGGATCGATCCCGGGACCTGTTGCGCAGCCGTCGCTTTAAAGTGCGACCCACCACTCTGCTCTTACCACTGCTAACCACTGCACCACCGAGACAGACATATCAACTATAATACTAATATCAAACCACCCGGACCCCTAATTTAAAATGAGTACAAAAATAATAACCTCAAAATATCAATTCAGTAACAAAGACGACAGCAGCTTATCCCTGTGACAATTTATTCCATTTTACACTAAACTAAAGAGGAAGTACAGTCAATTTATTTTTTGGATTAAATCTCAAAAATATAAGCAATGCCTATTCATATTACTTGGAAACCTTACATAAAATATTTTAATTTATTGTTGCTTAAAAACATCCCTAAAATATTTTTACACGAAGACAACCAAACAAGGTTATGTAAAATGAAATGTCATTGAACGAATGATTGAAAGATTCGATCAATTTTGAGACTATCCTACGGTACTAAGTGGTTTATGGTTAGTCAAGGATTTGTAACAAAAATTATCATTACTCCGTAATAATCATGAACTTGCTAGTTTAGGATTAAAACCGGAATCAGAGATTTTTTTTGTAATAAGAGCTCATAAAAACACCGCTCGTGTTTTGCAGAGCCAAGTTCCAACTTGCTAAAAATGAAAAAAATAAAAAAAATATTTTCTTACCTTTCTCAAGAGATATGAAGAGGTACTTAGATGTCATCCCAAACTAAGTAGAAGATACTGATGTTATATGATGATCGTTTACCTGAAACAACAAAAGGTTTTTTCTTTTTAAATTGTATTCATTACTTGTGGCCCATGGCGAAACAAATCCGTACCAATGTAGTTTTTTTCTTGGTTTTTAGATAAATAATTATATTCAGACAACATCACATACATTGTCTTGTTCCCAAACTAAGGTTTTCGCTTGTACTATGGAAACCAGGAACAATGAAGGTACCACAAACACCCAGACCATACACAAAGTCTGTTTCATAAACAAACATTTGTGTTAGTGCGGGAACCGACCGGCGCACAAACCACTGCGCTAAACGGGTCGTTAATAGTCAAATATAATTGCTATTGAGGCAAAACTTATACGAAAAAAATATTAATTCTCACAACATCTCATAGGGTGACCTGATTCCGTACTAAGTAGCTTAAGCACTTGTGTTACAGATATCAGACAACAGAGGAACACAAATATATACTTAAATACATATATTACACCCAGACACTGAACAAACACAAGTGTTCATCGCACGAATGTTTGTCCAGGGTGGGGATCGAACCCACAACCTTTGGCGTAAGAGGCAGGGTCACTACCAATGGACAACATTTCAAAATTGCTAAGCTCTGAAACAAAAAATACCAATTCTTTGTTTACTTTTCCGCTGCTCGAATATATATTTATTCATTTTTTATATTGCTTATTTACTGAGAAAAAAATTAAAAACTAAAAAACGTAAGATGACGTCATCGGACGGCAGAATGTAAAATATTTCTTTGCTTAGCACATTATAGTTTTAAATTTACGTAATGCCAAACTCATGACATGTAACTGTCAAAAAAAAGACAACTTGTCAACGTTGAATGTATGAATGACGTTGACAATGTTGACACTAGTATTATTTACCTTTGACAGTAGTACCTTTTTTTTATTAAAACAATGATAAGCAAAGGAATATCGCTGATTCAGCCGTCCGATGACGTCATTTGGCGCTTACGTCTATTTAGAATAAAAAGAATTTCAATAATTATTTTATGCATGAAAATGGACAAATTTTGAAAAAAGAAAAAATATGGGTCTGTTCATTTTATGTCTACTTTCATATAAAAAAACAATATGGACATGTCAAAAATTTGAAATGTTGTCCATTGCGCCATCCGGTCAGTCAAAAATGGTGTAATAGATATTAAAGCATCATTCTTCATGTGATCGTATCATTCCCGGTAGAGTCTAAGGCTGTCGCTTTAACGTCCAGGGTAAGCTTGGGCCATGGTTGAAGATTTGAGAAGTCTGATAAGAGTCTACGCCTACTAAAGAAGTCCCGTGAAGAACCGCGCTTGAGTCATCAACATTCTGAGCTTTATGGTTATAGACACAAGGAATCTGACATTTTAGTTCCGTGTTTATCCGCTGCACTTTTCGTGGCGCGGACTCTTTTTTTTTATTATGGCTCTACCCGAAGATAATTCGCCAATGTCAAGTAACTTATTGAGAATAAGTAGGTAGTCACCAGTCAAAGTCAGTCAGTCATAGCCCACCGAATTAGCAAACTGAAGTGGCAGTGGGCTGGTCATATTAGCCGCAGAACTGACAGCCGTTGGAGCCGTAAAGTCCTTGAGTGGAGACCGCGACTCGGTAAGCGTAGTGTAGGACGCCCTGCGACAAGATGGGATGATGACATTCGAAGGCTGGCTGGTGTGGGCTGGATGAGAGTGGCCGAAAATCGGGAGCAGTGGCGTGCATTAGGGGAGACCTATGTCCAGCAGTGGACGAGTGTGGGTTGCTGATGATGATGATGATGAGGTAGTCAACAGTCGAAGCCTGTCAAAGTCACAGTCATTCAATAAAACGCCGGTGTTTTACGTTTTATCGACCTACGGATTCAGCGGATATCACTCTAAAAGCAATCGCAGGTTTTAAGACTCTATTTGGTCCAAGCAAGTTGTCACGAGAAAACTCACTCGACACACAATAGCTCTCTCTCAACCAATAGGTTTGTATTGTCAAGCTGACATCTGACAGACGTCATCAACAAAGTGTAATCCCCGCCATGATGGTTTCATCTGATTTGTATTGCTATTTTTAGTGTTTTTTTTTGTTTGTACCAGTAAATATATTCCCTGGGCCTAGCTCCTATAGTACTCCATCTAGCGGATTTTTCACACGCGAAAACCCTCATTGCAATGTGGGCTATCTTATTTACCATCAGGCTGAGGAGAGCCAATATACTGAGTCACTATAAAAAAAATACCTATAAAATATATGAGTCATCTGGAAAAGACTACCTCGACTAGAACAGTCTAAGGCGTTGATACAGGCGTTCGATCAGAGACGAGCTGTAGAAATAATAAAACTGAGTAGAGGACATGTTAGGGCACTCACTCGGACCCTTACAGGGCACTGCAAATCAAACAAGCACCTGCACAACATGGGCCTTTCAGATACCAAAATCTGCAGGTTCTGTCGCGAGAACGAGGAAACGAATATCCATGTCCTCGGCGAGTGCATAGCGCTGCACCGCTGCAGAAGCCGGCACTTGGGAGCACACATGATCTCAGCTGACGAGATCAAGAGCTCCCCCATCAGCTCCATTCTCAGGGTTTATCCTGGAGCTGGAGCTACATGAGGTGCTGTAATAGGTTACGGGGCTGCCACAATAGATCATCTACTGGTCGCATGAGACGCAGGGCTCCCGCTATTTCTATCAAATAATAATAATAATATGAGTCATCGCCTTTTTTGTTTTTACATTATAGCGGACAAATGAGCAGTCGGCACACCTGACATTTTTACATGCAAATTCGTAAAATTCATAGAAAAAAATTTGCTCAGAATGTTTGGTAGGAGGGGTGGTTATAGGAATGTAACAGCTTACCAATACACATGTATGTTTATCAAGACATTGTTTATATTAACACTCTGTTATGTGCTATTTATATCTGTCACACAATTAAGAGATTAGGCTTTTAAGGTGACGGGTAGGGCATACTAGCGACGCCAACCGATTCTATTTTTTATCTACTAAACCGGATCTATTCTAAACAATTTCGAGGTTACAACCTTTCGGCAAACACTTATACTATTTATTAAATAATCATGCACAAATGCGGACCCAACACTTGTACGCGAAAAATTGATTCACGCTAAAAGAGGCCGCTTTTTGTGGTAATCAATTTTTCGCGTACAAAAGCGGACCCAACATTCGTGCGTGGTTATTTAATAAATAGTATAAGTGTTTGCCGAGAGGTTTTAACCTCAACATTGTTTAAAATAGATCCGGTTTAGTAGCTAATAATTAAAAACGAATGGTGTCGCTAGTTAGGGCTACCCGTCGCCTTAAGGCAGAGTACACAAGGTTCAAAACCTTACCACGTAAGTATTCTATGATAAAAAATCTTTGATACCGTCCTCGGAAATATTAATACTATTTTCGTCTGGTTTGAGCATGAAATAGAACTGTGTTCTGAATTCAATATGTTTTGTCGCGAAGCCTAGATGTTGCCAACTGACGTCGCGTTGAAACTAGGACGCAAAGTTTATCTACTTGATAAACGAAGCCAAGTTTCGTAGATAGATAGATACTCTTTATTGCACAACATAAAATACTAAAAACTAGCTTTAGCTTAGAGATTCAATGTACAATTTAGGCGGTCTTATCACTGGGAGCGATCTCTAGCAGACAACTTTAAGGTAAGGGACCTACAGGTAAAGGAATATCTGGAAAATAAACTATAATTAAATATAAATAAAAATATTCTATATTTATATCCTAATATAAATAAAGCTTGTATCATCATCATCAGCCCATTTAAGTCCCCACTGCTGGGGCACGGGCCTCCCTCAATCACATGAGGGGTAATTGCCATACTCACCACGCTTGGCAGACGGGTTGGCGAGGGTTTTGATATAAATGCAGTTTTCCTTCTCTGGGTGCTGATGATCATGCCAGCAGCTTTACCTTAGTCGCCTTTTACGACACCTCGGTAAGAGTGAGGGTGGCCTATTCTACTCTGCCGGGGACCACACGGCCCAAAGTTTGTATAAAACTATATTATTATACATTATACAAACGAGCAGACGGCGAGGCGACGACCTTACCTAATCGTAAGTGATTTCGGCCACCCATGGACATCTGCGACACACGGGGCATCACAAATGCGTTGCTGGCTTTTATATTAATTCATATTTCATTATTCATGCTCTTATACACTCAATCATTTCAAGACATCGATTCAAGTGAAAACAAATATCTAGGCGTTCTTTGTAGTGTTTTTGTCAATAAATGGCTGACAGCCAAAACCTACGTTAAATCAATCAATCAAGATGTCTTAATAATCTGAAATAGTTCGAAAAATATTAAAGTTTTTTTATCTTATAGTTGGCGAACGAGCAAAAGAAATGCTAATGCCAGCCTCATTTCTTAAATATTTCAATGTCGGAAATATTGCTGCGAGGAGTTGATTGGTCAGATCAACAAATCAAACTAAAAAACAGCTATTCCATAAAAAATACGATTTTTTTCGCTTATTTTGTTGATCTAACCTACTGCTTTATTAAAGATACCTACCTATTATGTGAGATTTTAAACTTGTGCGTTGCATTATACAAATAATTCATGTACACGGGACAAAACCACGCACCTCAGTTCTGTGGAACGATTTGGCTGCAAGAGTATTTCCGGACGGCTACGACTTAGGGACCTTCAAGAGAAGAGCGTTCTCTTTTTAAAAAGGCCGGCAACACATTAGTGGTCTCTCTGATTTCGCGGATGTTCATGGGCGGCGTTGATTACTTTCCATCAGGTGACTCGCTTACTCGTTTGTTCGCCTCTAGCATAAAAAAACGCGGTTATTTTTATATGTTAGTACATACTTGTAGTAGCATATACTCACAGCTTGACGTTTCGACCGCGTTACAACGGTCGTGGTCACAAGCGGACTGGAGTAGTCACAAGCGGCTTGTGAATCTTCGGATACCCTCTCATTTTCGTTATTTACACTGCCACTAAATAAAATATCAGTGAGGTCACTCACGTCCCCCACGTCACGAGGTCGCGTTTTATCCCGTGTAAATTAATTATTAACCTATTATGTGGTTTTCGGAAGAAATCGTAAACAAAATATCCTTGAGTGTAGGTTTATAAAAAGTTCCACCACAACGAAGTGGCGTCATTGAGCCCTTCCGACTCGTTTGGTGACAGTTATCTAAAGCGGCGTACTACAGAGGGGAGATAAGCATTTCGCCCAATTTGCTTGAGACTGGTTGTGTGTTGCGTTTGGGTTTTCAACAAGTGGTTTGTTTTATTTGGCTTGTTTAGCCTTGGGACAATACAATGTAGAAAGCAATCAAGCAGGCGGTTCGGCTTTGTTTCGGTAGATGTCACTGTGCATAATTACATCGCGCTAGCAAAGCGTGCTACCGAAATAAAGACCATAGATAATACATATAAACTGAGATAAAGACTTCGAGCCGCCTGCCTAGCTTTGTTAGTCAGCAGTCGCTTACGTTGCGAACGATTGTGGATGCCCCTCGCTTTGTTAAGAACGCGACGATAGCCAGGGATTTGCAGATCGAGAGCCTCGAGTCCTTCATCTGCCGCCTTAGTGCCAAGATGTTTTCCCGCGCTGGAGGGTCCTCCTTCCGCCATTTGCGCGAACTAGCGCCCTATCATCGGCGCCCGCCGGACGACCGCGGCCCACATGAGAAGCCCTACCCGCGGGACTTGACTCCCGCGGACTCTCAAGATTAACACACTGCGGACTCTGGCTGATGGACGCTGCCAGGACTATCCCTGCTAGCTGACCTCGCCGAGCCGCAACAACCCGACAACGAAGACCAAGCCCCCGCTGGCTCGAGACCGCTCAGCGGACGTCCTCTCCCTCGCGGGATGGGATTACGCCGCTGGGGTCTGGACTCGCTAGCGGGGTGAAGCCCCCCCCGGACCAGACACCCCGGACAGACACCCAAGCCCCCGCTGGCTCGAGACCGCCCAGCGGACGTCCTCTCCCTCGCGGGATGGGATTACGCCGCTGGGGTCTGGACTCGCCAGCGGGGTGAAGCCCCCCCTGGACCAAGGCCTAGAAGGCCACCCTAAGGACCCGCCTGTATTCACAGGCGGCGAAATGACACCGCTGAAGTGGCAATCTGCCAGAACAGCTTTCCCCCGACTCCCTGCGGGAGTCGTGAGAAACCCCTCTAGCGCTTTGTTAGTTCATAATAACATTTGTTTATTTAATTCAATTTATTAGGAATAGCAAACAGTCACAAATTAACTGTTCATCTAAGACAGTACGTACTTAAACTACTTAATAATATTGTAGCCCACGACGCTATCCACATGTTAATAAAATCAAGTTGTCGCATGCTGCTCAAAAATATAACTAATAATATTACAAAGAGAGCAAAATATAATGAGAAAAAAAGATTCGGTAGGTATTTAGGTGGACAATTTGGCACAAAAACAAAAGAATAATAATTAAATATTAGAGTAGAACGGTATAGCGATCTTACAATGTTCAATAACAGTTTTTTTTAGTTATTTATATTATTAACAAATATATCAATATCTTTTGAG
>CM032487.1:12553863-12570644 GCA_019059595.1 Marasmia exigua
CGGATTTATCTCTTTGTATGGATCGGGATTTAAATTATTAAATTGTTTTCAGATTTGTGCCACGTACGATTGAAATTTCGTACGATTTTTTTTATACTACGTCGGTGGCAAACAATCGTGCGGCTCGCTTGATGGTAAGCGATTACCGCAGCCTGTGAACGTTTAAACGTTTTTTTGAAGAGTATCGATAGAAAAATTAGATCAATACTATTGATAACGCCAATTCTATCGATTGATTTTAATGTCCGGTACTATCGACCATATCGGACACATTTATTCAGGCAGCAACACTATCAAAAAATAACTGACTATCGACAATACAAAACTATCGATTCTTTCAATAGTATCGATAGTTTTGATTAAATATAAGATTTTGAAATTTCGCGTTGCATTATACAAATAATTAATGTACATGGGACAAAACCAGAACAGTCCGCTTGTGACCACGACCGTTGTAACGCGATCGAAACGTCAAGCTGTGAGTATATGCTGCTCCTACGAGTATGTATTTACATATAAAAGTAAACGCGTTTTTTCCCATATACATTAATGAGTTTTTGATTAATTCTGTTATGAAAAACAAACAATCAATAGTATCGATAGTATTGGCGATATCAATAGTGTTGATTAGATTTTACTATCGACACTATCGATAGTTTTGACAAATAGCAATACTATCGATAGTACTATCGCTAGTCTGAATGATTGTCGAGGTCAACTTACTTTCGATAAGGAAACTATCGATAGTTCCGCAACACTAATATGAGACGACAGACAAATCTTATCTGTCGTCTGCTGTGGAGGGTGCAGGACAGTGTCAGACATTTATAGTAAAATTAGATTAATATTATTGATGACGCTAATACTAAAGGTTGATTTTAATGTCCGGTATCAGTTACACATTTAATCAGGCAGCAATAATATTGAAACATAGCTGACTATCGATAGTACAAAACTATCGATATATATATCGATAAAAGTATCTTTATTTATTTATTCAAATAAGACAAATTACAACCATTACATAAGTATGATATTATAAAAATAAACAGTTTTGATTTAAATAAATAAATAAATATTTCAGAACATCACATACATTGATCTGACTCCGAGATAGGTAGCTCAAGCACCTGTGTTACGGATATCAGAATCAACAGCGGGATTACAAATATATATGTATAATACTTTTCTTTTGTAAATACATACTTATAATACATACAAACACCCAAACCAATACAAACAAACATGTTCATGCACACAAATGTTTGTACTGTGCGGGGATCGAACCCGCAACCCTTGGACCAAAGGCAGCGTTCCCTACCACTGTTCCAAACGGGTCGTCATGATTTAGATTGCATATATTCAAAAATATGTATAAACAGAAAAGTTAAACGATATTGTATTGTATCGTAGTATTGATAGTTTTTGATTAATTCTGTTAGGAAACTGATTTTGTACCTCTTACAATAGATGAGAATATCGTTCAACGTTCGAGGCAGGAAAAATATCTAGGGCTGTGGTTGGACGATAAGCTGACGTGGAAACCGCACATCGATCATATACGAACTAAATTATTGCCATTGTTAGGAGCACTGCGTAAAATTTCAAACTGTATCCCTTCTCAAATACGAGAAACTATCTACAATTCTCTGGCAAAGTCACATCTTGAATATTTAGTTGAAGTATGGGGGTCGGCGGCCAAATCAAACCTTACCGACTTACAAAGAATGCAGAACAAAATTATCAAAAGACTATTTCATTACCCCTACCTAACACCCACAAATCAGCTGTATAAAAAAACAAAATTATTTAATATTAGACAAATTTACATGTACAACACTTGCATCCTTGTTAAAAATATCCTAACAAATTCAGTTAAGTCCAACATACAACTTCGTAGGAGAATAATCAAACACAATCTCAGAAACAAGCACAAAATTGAACTTGCTAGCTCTCGGACTAACTACGGTAAAAAAACGATATTGGTGGAAGGAGTACAGCTTTATAATAAATTGCCAGCAGATATAAAGGAATGTGATAGTGCCCTTATGTTTAAGAGGAAACTTAAAAACTATATTTTGCATGTTTTAAAATAAAATTGTAAAAACTAGCTACATCAGAGGTATTTGTACCAAGTAATTAAGATTTATACTGTATCTCATTTTAAGTGAACTTGTAATGTTCTTATGAGAAATAAATGTCTTTAACCCTAAACACAAGCAATCGATAGTATCGATAGTATTGGCGTTATCAATAGTATTGATCAAATTTTACTATCCACAGTTTCGACCTATAGCAATTCTATCGATAGTCGATAAGGAAACTTTTGATTTCCGCAACACTAATATGACACGACAGACAAATCTTATCTGTCGTCTGCTGTGGCGGATGCAGGACAGTGCCAGACAGTAATTAGTATCTGTCAACAAAACACCCTTGTCAAAGGACAGGGGGATTCTATTGCGGTAGCTCGAAAAGTGTCGTATCGGCAGATGCAATCTAAAGATTTTAGTGAAAGCCCGATTCGACAAATCACACATGAAAATCATAGTATCAACTCAAAAAAAAAATTGAGGTACACTGCCTTAATGTTAAACCGTGGGAGAGCCACGCTTCACGCACTTGTGTCTCCGCTGGTGCCGCGGGTGTCCATGGGTAGCTGCAATCGCTTACCAATATGTGATCCGTCTACTCATCTGCCATCATCATCATCATCGTCAGCCCATTTAAGTCCCCACTGCTGGTGCACGGGCCTCCCTCAATCACATGAGGGGTAATTGCTATACTCACCACGCTTGGCAGACGGGTTGGCGAGGGTTTTGATATAAATGCAGAGTTTTCCTTCTCTGGGTGCTGATGATCATGCCAGCAGCTTTACCTTAGTCGCCTTTTACGACACCTCGGTAAGAGTGAGGGTGGCCTATTCTACTCTGCCGGGACCACACGGCGGCTCATCTGCCACATATCACATAAAAAATGGTCTAATGGTTTAAGTACCGGTCCATGATCTCGGTGTCCTGGGTTCAATTCCCGGGTCGAGCAAAGGTATGTTTCGAATTATTCGAACATAGTTCGGGTTTGTGATCACCAATCTGCATTTGGCAAGCGTGGTGATTAAGCCTAATCCCATCATAATAGCGATGGCTTGATTTCTATGATGGAGGCCTTTGCCCTGCAGTGGGACAGTAAAAGTAGGCTGATACTTTACATAAAAAATATTGGAAGTGGTTTTATTTTAGATTCAAAAAATCTGACACTAAATCATCCACACTAATATTATGTATGTGAAAGTATGTGTGTCTGTCTGTCTGTCTGTCTGTTTGTCCGTCTTTCACGGCAACACGGAGTGACGGATCGACTTGACTTTTTAGTAAAGATAGTAAATGTGGGAGAGCCACGCTTAGGCATGAACGGGCCGGCTCGACCGGAGTGATACCACTGCCTCACAGAAGACCGGCGTGAAGCAGCGCCTGCGCTGTGTTTCGCCGTGTGAGTGAGGTTACCGGAGGCCCAATGGGGGGAAGGGGAAAAGGTTGGCAGCGCACTTGTGACTCCACTGGTGGTGCGGGTGTCCATGGGCGGCGGAATTGCTTACCATCAGGTGATCCGTCTGCTCGTCTGCCACCTCTCATATAAAAAAAAGTTGAAGCAATGGAGAGTAACATAGGTTTTGTCTCTTTCTAACCTGAGCGAAGCCGCGGAAAAAACTAATATGTTATAGACTGAAGTAAATACGGCGTGGGCGAAGTAAGTTCTCGCCATCGGTCTCAAGCCCAAAAAAGGCGTCGTGTAGGACCCAAAAACTATGATCAGTAAGGCAGAGACCATAACACTTGTAGTCCCAAAGGGACAAGATAATAAGCAGATACACAAGATAATGTGCCGTGTGGTCCCCGGCAGAGTAGAATAGGCCACCCTCGCTCTTACCGAGGTGTCGTAAAAGGCGACTAAGGTAAAGCTGCTGGCATGATCATCAGCACCCAGAGAACGAAAACTCTGCATTTATATCAAAACCCTCCTGCCAAGCGTGGTGAGTATGGCAATTACCCCTCATGTAATTGAGGGAGGCCCGTGCCCCAGCAGTGGGGACTTAAATGGGCTGATGATGATGATGATGACACAAAATAATAACACGGCGTAAACTAGGATTCCATTCGTACCATTTGGATGGGTTGAGGTATTTCCAAACCGGTACGACATTGAGATCTTCAAGAAACGAGCCTATACCTTCCTAAAAGACCGGCAACGCATCTCCACTCCCGCTGGTGTAGTTGATGTCTATGGGCGGCGGTGATCACTTACCATCAGGTGACTCGCTTGCTCGTTTGCCTCCCTTTCTCATAAAAAAGCAGACGCCGGAATTAGGTAGAGTCACATTTTGTTACTTATACCATGGACTATTATATATAGTCCATGCTTATACTAATTTCATAGAGCTAAAGAATAAAGTGGAAACTTACGCCTTAATCCCGCATTAAAAAACTAAACTAAATAAACGTATTGAAATACACAGGAATTTATATATGTATCTATATGTAATGTTTTATATGTATGTTTAAATGTCACGTGTAAGTATATTTATTTATTTATTATTATGGAATTATGTAGTAAATGCGTACTCAAATATTGCTAGAGAGAAAATTTGTTAAATTCAATATAAACTATTCATCTATTACACTCATTTAAATTCTTACCAACACATTTCTTTATTTATAACTAATGTTTTTTGTCTTCTTATAATATTTAGATATCAGTCATAAAATTCATGTTGTGATATCCTGTCATTGGCTTTAAAATATGTATCATGTTCTGTTTTATATACTCTTAGGGTTTTGCTGTTGGATATCCGAATAAAATAAATAAAATAAAAAAGTTTTTATGCGATAATCCCCAGAATTACCTGAATCAAGAATCAAGCACCAACACCTCAATCACAAGTGACTCACTCAATAACAAGCCAACTCACTCATTCAGTGAACCAAACAGATGAGGTTTTCTATCAAAGTAAATTTTCTTTATATGTATCGTGTGCGCGTCTGCTATCCATCACATAAAAAAATATGTACGGTCAGACTTACTTTCTGTGATAAAAATCTTATCAAAGAAGCCTTTGATATTTATGGGCTAGAAAAAATACGCAGGAAGTGCGAAAAATGTAAAAATATGGTGACACCTATAAAAGACAAAGACGTCAAATTGAAACAACAAAAAAAGTTTATCAATCTTATAAGGAACGTGTCTCTTTAATCACTTGACATTGGCAGAGTTGTCTCGTAAGAGCAACAGCAAGTCATAAAAAAAAAATATATCAATAAGGAAAATTAAGGCATATCCTCGGAATAGCAACAAACCATAATATAATTAAGAACTTTTGGAAGACTTTTAATTTGCCCTATTACATCTACTTTGAGCTTCGTCCAAAATGTAAAATCGTGAGTGGTGACAGCTTTGTTTTCTTTAGGCGACGGGTAGCCCTAACTAGCGACACCAATCGATCAAAATTGTTAGGTAAACCGGATCTATTTGAAACAATTTCAGAGCGGGCGTCTCTAAGCAAACATTTATTCTAGTTATTTAGTAATCCTATGTTACTATTAATGTTTTTTTTTTTTTATTATTATTATTTTTTTTTATTTTGTCTTTCTTCTTTCTTCCTATTGTATGTGTGCACGTACGTTGCCCAAGGCTCTGCCTGAAATCCAGCGCTGCAGCGGCTTCGACCACTGCAGCAAATGCTGAGGTTGGGGCTTGTTGGCTACATAATTTGTTATACTTGTGTACTTATGTGACTTATGTTTGATTTGTGTTCTGTGGCCAATAAAGAAATCTTTATGTAATAATAAATTGTGCACTACTTTTATACCCGAAACTGGAATTCAAGACCAAAAAAACTACGACAGATACGTCACTGTCAAATCTTTCTGTGTCACTTATCTTACCAATCCAAGTTTTCAGGTTTTGCTTACCTTTTTGTTTTATACTTATTTTATACTTTTTGTTAATCATGAATTGTGCCAGCTTATACTAATATAAGCTGGCACAATTCATGATTAGGTTTCCACCAATTATTTCGTCCATTTTGGCACATGTTTTAGAATATCTAATAAGTGAAAAAACTCGTAAGGAAAATGATCAAGTGATATTTTGACAAAGTGGATAGTAAACAGACGAAGTCAGTCAAAGTCTCAGTCACTCTATAAAACGGGGGTGTTTAGCGGTGTTAGTCGCAGGTTTTAAGACTCTTAGGCCCTAGCAAGTTATTCACGTGTCAACTCACCCAGTACAATAGCAGTGTCAAAAAAGATTATTTTATTAATATCACTTGGCGGCACCTCACTGCACGAAACAACAACATGTAACTTTGAAGCGTCTTGTATTTATGTAAAAATAAGTAAATACAATTACTGCTTTAAATTATAGAATTAAAATTACCAATAAATAAATTATGTCCGCGTATGTTTTTAGAAAATAGGTATATACTATTGTACGATCATTTTATTGCAGTGGCAACATTGTAGTAGCTTTTTTGGTCTTGAATTCCAGTTTCGAGTATAGATCTGTTTTTACACTCGAAAATTGGATTAACGCCATAAGTGGCCGTTTTTGGCGTATAAGTATTAAATAAATAGTATAAGTTTTTTCCGAGAAGCAGCTTCGAAATTCTTAAAAAAATATCCGGCTTAGTTGCTAACAATTTAAATCGTTTCTCGTCGCTAGTGTGCCCTACCCGTCACCTTCATAACTACAGCAATTAAAAGATCTTATTAAAAAGTTGATAAAGCAAGAACTGGATAAATAACGCCCTCATCGTCCTTATCATAGCGTGTAATTCCCAGTTGCGTCCAAAACTAGACCGAAATTACAAATAATTAAGTTTTCCCATGATCAAGACACTAAATTCTATTTATATTCTAAATTTGAGCTTCTATGTCTGCTAGAAGTACCTTGGACTTATGATGATCGGTGAGTCAGTGAGTGACAAAATTCAGAAACTTTAACAAGTTGTCTGCATAAGTTTAAGTCTCATATTAAAACCTGCCTAATGAAGAAAGGTTACTATAGTGAACAAGACTATTTAAATGATAAGGATTCTTGGTCATGATAATTGATTAATCTTTTGAGTTGTTATTCATAGTAGTCTACTAACTTTCATAATTGTATTTTTTTTTCTCTTCTCAATTGAAACTCTGTAACATCATCAATATTTCAAAAGAGTAACTACTGAGTTTATTGCTGGTGTCTTCTCAGTAGAAATCGACATTCCGAACCAGCGGTAGATATTATGTACCTATTTTGACATTCATAAGTGTTCTGTGTGGACCTAAATTTAATAAAGAATTTTTTATCTTTTATCTTATCTTATCTTGTCATTCTTAAAGTACTAGTTCACAATGACTGAAATTTTAAATATAACGTGTTTATACAATGCCTGATTAGTTACTGAAAATTCAGGCTTCTTGTTTTATCCACAACGAAATTATAGGGGGTTTGAAAATAGTCTGAATGCTTCGAAAAAAGGATGATACGGCCATGCCGCTTATTTTGCCCGAATTGGCGGGGGCACTACCGTGCCCCCAGATAAAGCGACTACCGTCTGATATCAAGGGGATGTTAGTAAGAATAATAATATCCTCCAAACGATTACGGCGGCCGATCGTAACGATCGGCCACGCACCCAAGATATAATTATATTGCTGAAGTGTGTGCGCAAACACAAGTGCACTCTCTATTCCCTTAACGATAATCCGATGGGACACCAGTGTGACAAGACCAAAGAGGGATCGTCTTCAGGACAAACGGCTTAACGTGTTTTCCGAGGCACGGGGGTACAAGACCGCCAACTTCTAGACTCCAAGCTAACACTAAGAATTTTTTACCGAAAACTTAGGTACAAATTTTTGGATCTCTTGCGCAGCCGTCGCTTTAAGGCGACGGGTTCGGGACACTAGCGACGCCAATTGATTTTAATTGTTAGCTACCAAAACGAATCTATTTCAAATAATGTCGGGGCTTCAGTCTCTCGGCTAACACTTATACTATTTATTTAATAATCATGCTCAAATGTTGGGTCTGTTTTTGTACTAAAAAAAATATTCACGCCAAAAGTGGCTGCTTTTGGCAGTAATCCAAAATTCGAGTGCAAAAGCAGATCAAATAGCTAACTATATCAAATAGCTAACTAGATCTGGTTTAATTGCTAACAATTAAAATCAATTGGCGTCGCTAGTGGGGTATACCCTTTACATTAAGGTGACGGGTAGGGCATACTAGCGACGCCAATCGATTTTCATCTCTCGGCAAACACCTATAATATTTATTTAATACTTATAGTTAACTGTTTGGTCTGCTTTTGCATTCAAATTATGGATTACCGCCAAAAGTGGCCGCTTTTGGCGTGAATCAATTTTTCACGTACAAAAACGGAACCAACATTTTTGCATGGTAACTTAATAAATAGTATAAGTGTTTGCCAAGAGGTCGTAATCCCGAAATTGTTTGAAAAATATCCGGTTTAGTAGTTAAAAATTAAAATTAATTGGCGTCGCCAGTGTGCCCTACCCGTCACCTTAAAGTGCGACCCACTAACCACTGCGCCGCTTAGACTATCGGAACCGCGTAAGATGCATATAGGGAAACTATAAAGTGTGACGTCACCTGACACGCGTCACGCCTCCGCCTTTACAGAAGTGGGCCAGGGGTGCAGTGCGTAGGCAACCATCATAAATGCATTTTATGGCAGCCTCTGTTTATGGGCAGTCGGGCAAGCTTAGCCTGACATGTGGGTGTGTTTACACAGCTCACTTCCTATGTACATACTATACAAGTACAGGCGTTCGGTCAGATACGAGCTGTAGAAATAATAAAACTGAGTAGAGGACATGTTAGGGCACTCACTCGGACCCTCACGGGGCACTGCAAATTAAACAAGTACCTGCACAACATGGGCCTTTCAGATACCAAAATCTGCAGGTTCTGTCGCGAGTACGAGGAAACGATTATCCACGTCCTCGTGGATAAGCCGGCGCCGGGGAGCACACATAATCTCAGCAGACGAGATCAAAAGCTCCCCCATCAGCTCCATTCACGAGGTTATCCGGGAGCTGGAGCTACATGAGGTGCTGTAATAGGTTATGGGGCTGCCACAATAGATCATCTACTGGTCGCAGTGGCTATGAGACGCAAGACTCATCCCATTTTTATCAAATAATAATAATAATAATGTACATACTACCTTTCACCAGTCAATCGTGTAATAAGGCTGTTTTTTTTATTAAAAGGCAAAACACAGAAAACTCTGCTATTCACTCACGCACGTAAGAGTCACGGGTGTCGCGACAGAGATAGCGAGATGTCTGAGGAACGGCGAAGCTCGCCGCAAAATGAATTTAAACGGACGCTCCGCCGCACTCTTAATAATAAGAGATTTGACAGACGTGTAACAATGTGAAATGGGACCGTGGGACGCGTCACGCGTAGGCAGGAATGGGCCTGGTCAACTGAAGTGATACCATGGCCTCACAAAGAACAAGCGTGAAGCAGCACCTGCGCCGTTTCGCCGAGTGAGTGAGGTACTGGAAGCACTATCTCGGAGAATGGGGGCTTAAACGTCGACAGCGCACTTGTGTGTGACTCCACTGGTGTAGCGGGTGGGCGGCAGAAATCGTTTACCATTAGGTTATCAGTCAAGGTCAAATATTCTTTGTTTGCATAGGCTTGTACACAGCTCTTACAAATCGTCATACATTAAAGAAATCTTTATAATAGGGTATACGACTAAGTTTAAGATTTGACAAAATATAAATATTTTGTCAAAATATAGGTCAATATGTGCCAAAGGCAAAAATTCTCAATTAAAAATATAACGTCTAGCCGGTTTTATGGTCATTCAAAAATTCATGGGCAAGTCCATTTTAAAAGTATGAAATTATTAAAATATAATTATACCATTGAATAACCCATACAATTTGCATCAATTATTATAATAGAACCATTGACATAAACGAAATATTTTTAATAGCTACCATACAAAATTCAAATGAAATGCATACAAAATACTTAAGTGTGACGTCACATCTAAGTAGCCATTTGTATGGAGCGTTTTGGGTTTGCCCAAAATAATGTGATTTTAAAGTTGTGATATCTCAGGTAGTTTAAATGAGAATCAAGTGATTCTTTCAACGATGTTTCTATCATTGAGAGGTCTTTTGATTGCAAAATTAAAAAAAAAGTAGTCGTATACCGTAATACATATATCCATCGGCTCATATGCCACTATCATACAAAAAAAACTTACCTACGACAGATAACGGCGTTATAGGTAAGGTGTTTTTCTATTTTGTTATATCGGTAAGATTGTATAGGTAATTGACAGCCTCAGTGGCGCAGTGGATAGTGGGTCGCACTTTAAAGCGACGGCTACGCAAGAAGTCCCGGGTTCGATCCCCGGGTCGGGCCAAAAATGTGTACCTAAGATTTCGGTAAGAAATTCTTAGTGGCAGCCCGGAGTCTCGAATTTGGCGGTCTTGTACCCCCGTGCCTCGGAGTGCACGTTAAGCCGTTGGTCCTGCGCCCGAATCCTCTCCGGTCGTGTCACAGTAGTGTCCCATCGGAATATGAGGGTAAGGGAATAGAGAGTGCACTTGTATTTGCGCATACACTTGAGCACTGTAATATATCCTGCGTAAGTGGCTGACCGTTGAGATTGGCCGCCGTAGCATTAATCGGTAGGAGGACATTTTATAGGTAAGGGTTGTTGTAAGTTTCTCATTTGTTTTATACTCAGTGTGAATTTAAAATAAATAACCAATCGTAATCGCTATAGCAGAGCTAGTAGTAGAATAATACGCACATAGATTTGAAAAATCCAGATGCAGTCGTAAAACGAAATTAGCATTTCCATGAAAAAAAGCTAGAATGAAATAAGAGTTTACTGTTTTTGGGGTTCCGTAACTAAAAAAAGTGTTGGAGTTTCGTAACAAAGAAAAACAAATACCCCATTTTTTATGATCTGATAGAGAGAAAACAAGCAAACGGATCATTTAAGCGATTGCCACTGCATATTGACGCACGCAACTTCATTATAACAAGTGCGTTGCCAACCTTAAAACTCCAGGGGAAACGTCCCCTGGATTGCGCCTCCGGTACCTCACTCATTCCGCGAAACAGAGCAGAGACTGCTGCTTCACGCTGGTGTTCTGTGAGGCCGTGGTATCACTCCTACGCGTAACGCTTCTCACGGACCCATATCACTTTGTCACACGTCTGTCACGTCCCATTTTCTTAATATTGCAGCGAAGCGTACGTTTAAATTCAATTCGCGGCGAGCTTCGCCGTTCCTCGGACATCTCGCAGAGTCGCCGCCATGTCCATAAGTGGAGACCGCGACTCGGTAAGCGTAGTGTTGGACGCCATGTGACAAGTTGGGATGGTGACGCTCGAAGGCTGGCTGGTGTGGGCTGGATGAGAGTGGCCGAAAATCGGGAGCAGTGTCGTGCATTAGTGGAAACCAATGTCCAGCAGTGGACGAGTGTGGGTTGCTGATGATAATGATGGTGATAGGTATTTTTAAGTGGGTAAATATTTTTAAGAGTAGGACGTGTTAACCGAGACATAGATAAATTCTTCCTTAGTCCGGGTAACAGCAATGAAATCTCGAGATCTCCTCAAATTGCAAATTATTTTGGTATTACGTTTGTATGGGAAACACGTTGTACGCTGGCTTCTTAAGAAAAATGTTACCGTAGCATACGCTGAATTCGTATTAAATATACAGTGTGCAATCCCTACGAGCAAAGAAAAAATGAAGCTTGTAAATCAACAATCAAATTCTCGGATATGGGAACTCTGCTGTATTTTTACTGGCTTTCTCTCGCGGATTTGCTCGCGGTAAATTCGAGGTAACACAACCCCCCATTTAGGTTATATACATCTCTTGTTACTTTATTTACATCCTGTGAACTTGACTCCAAACTCACTAGCGAGTGTGTCCTGCTCCTAAACCAGCTTGGCAATGCCAACATCGTAAATCTGATTTGGGTACCGGGACACTGTAATATCAGAGGCAACGAGGTCGCTGACGTGCTAGAAAAGCCCGGGGCAGAGAGCCCACTACTCGGACCGGAACCAATATGTGGCGTTCCAGCCTGCATGGTCAGGTCGAGTTAAAAGATTGGGAGAAAAAACAAAGCACTGAATTCTGGAAAAGACTACCTCGACTAGAACAGTCTAAGGCGTTGATACAGGCGTTCGATCAGAGACGAGCTGTAGAGATAACAAAACTGAGTAGAGGACATGTTAGGGCACTCACTCGGACCCTCACAGGGCACTGCAAATTAAACAAGCACCTGCACAACATGGGCCTTACAGATACCAAAATCTGCAGGTTCTGTCGCGAGGACGAGGAAACGATTATCCACGTCCTCGGCGAGTGCATGGCGCTGCACCGCTGCAGAAGCCGGCACCTGGGAGCACACATGATCTCGGCTGACGAGATCAAGAGCTCCCCCATCAGCTCCATTCTCGGGTTTATCCTGGAACTGGAGCTGCATGAGGTGCTGTAATAGGTTACGGGGCTGCCACAATAGATCATCTACTGGTCGCAGTGGCTATGAGACGCAGGGCTCACCCCATTTCTATCAAATAAATAAAAAAAATAAATACTTTATTAAGTTTTTGGGCAGATGTGCATTGTCAAAATGGCGATATTTCTTGTGACACAACAAGTGAACTTATGAACAAGTGAGATCATTTATAGCAGAATATGTAACTTTACTTCTTAGGATCGTAACAAACTAATCGAATGATGGTTGATCTCGATCGATTCGAAATATCCACATAAATATAAGAACTACGCGGTCTCAGGCTATATTAAAGATATATTACATACATTTATCCAGAGGGCGCCCTACATTACGTTTGCCAAGACGCGGTCTCCACTCTAGAACTCGTTTACCCCATCGGTTGTCAGTTCTGCGGCTAATTTGGCCAGCCCACTGCCACTTAAGCTTGCATATCCGGTGAGCAATGTCGATGACTTTGGTTCTCTGCCGGATCAACTCATTTCGGATTCGATCTCGGAGAGAGACGCCGAGCATTGCTCGTTCCATAGCCCGCTGACTAGGTCTCTCTGGTCTAGGTCTAGGTGGCTCTGGCTAGGTGGGGGGATGATCTGCGCAGGATGGCTGGCAAGAGCTGGATGCGAGAAGCCATGAATAGATCACAGTGGCGAACAATTGGAGAGGCCTACGTCCAGCAGTGGACTGCAATAGGCTGATGATGATGATGACATACATTTATAGCTTCATGCTTTGAAAACATCAGAAAATTCCTCCTCCCATTTTAGGGGAAGTGGGAGGTGGAATAATAATTCTTTCTTCTTCTTTTTTAGCCATTTCTCTAGGGTGTACGCCCTCCTTCCAGTTTATACCATTTTTGTCGTTTTAGTGGCTTTGTATCCACTTTGCTTCCTGCCAAGCCCTTTGATGTCGTCACACCAACGCATTTGTGGGGTCTTCCTCTTGGGCTTTCCCCGCCCCGGTCTCCACTCTATAACCTGCACTTTGGCACTCACGAGCCATGTTTTCGGGGCGACATGAACAGCCCTCACATTTCACTTCAAGATCCGTTTCGCAACGTCGCTTACATTTGCTCTCTGAACCACTCATTTCTTCTACGATCTTTAGTTTTACGCCTCACCAGCATCCCTCTCAATTGCACCTCGAGTAAACCTGAAGTTGTGGAGTTCCTTAGTAAGAACCCAAGTCTCAGCCTCCATAAGTGAGCACTGGTAGGATACACTGGTCGTGAATCCGAGCTTTTCGTTCAGCCGTGATATTAATTTTTAATGCGAATTCAAGCTTGGAGTAGGCTGCCCACGTTAGCCTTATGTGCCTATTGATTTCACTGCTTTGGTTGACCTTTCCCATTACCACCTCTTGACCAAGATACACGTACTTCTCGACTTTCTCTATGGCAGTGCCACTGACGCTGATGTTTGAGGTAATGTTAGTAGTATTGGGCATGATTTCGGTCTTATCCAAGTTCATTTCCAAACCACTAATAAAGAGACAAATAATTGCCATTAATTCACTTAAAAATGTAGGTATCGAGTCGTCATGTGGCTTGTGGTACATACCTACTTACAATATTGACGAAACTATCGTCGGCTTATGGCAAAGCAAAAAGCACTTACAAAATTGGTCGACCTACCAAGGTCTCCGATAACTTAGTCGGTAAAGCAGTTGCCCGGTTAGCAAAAGACTGTCGATAATGTTTAAGGTGACGGGTAGGGCACACTAGCGACGCCAATCGATTTACATTTAGTACTAACACCCGGATCTATTTAAACAATGTTCATGCACACAAATGTTTGTACTGTGTGTGTGTGTGTTTGTGTGTTTGTGTGTGAGTATGGATGAGACTCTGTTATTTACTTAAAAGGGATGTTAGCTTAGTTATTCAGAGCGGTGTCGGTAGTCGCCTCATTGTAATTACCAGACTCCCCAAATCAAGAATCATGGTCCAAGCGTAAATAAGTACTTCGGGCTCCAAAGCGACCACTTTGGACGCAACTAGGAATTACACGCTAAGACAAGAGATGAAGAGGGAGAGTTCTAGTTATTTGATGGGCCTCCGGTACCCTCACACATGCAGCGAAACACATCAGAACAGATGCTGCTTCTGTGAGGCCGTGGTATCACTCCAGTCGAGCCGGCCCATTCATTCCGAAGCGTGGCTCGCCAACGGTCATCTTCTGACACGATTTCTTAACATTGGAGGCCAAGGTACTAAAAGCGTAGACTCCCTTTTGCAGTCGACTACGCGACTGTACATTAATGTTCTTTAAAATAAGAAGCAGGACTTAAAGCGTTGATTTTATTATAGGACCAGCTATAAACTTCCCTTTTTTATTTATTAGACGGCAGTCAAACCGTTGGAAGTAGCTGGGTAATCAACCAGAAAGCGCCGAGAACTTTTTTATGCATTTTACTCATGATTTTGTGCTTTAGGGGTTAACGTGGTGTGGAGACACAAAATTGTCGTAAAATTTCTTCAAGAAATAAACAGGGTAATGAGCTTAGTACACTTGTAAAGGATGTGTTGTCAGTCAATTTTAACTATCAGCATTCTGTAAAGATGCCGTGTGGTCCCCGGCAGAGTAGAATAGGCCACCCTCACTCTTACCGAGGTGTCGTAAAAGGCGACTAAGGTAAAGCTGCTGGCATGATCATCAGCACCCAGAGAAGGAAAACTCTGCATTTATATCAAAACCCTCGCCAACCTGTCTGCCAAGCGTGGTGAGTATGGCAATTACCCCTCATGTGATTGAGGGAGGCCCGTGCCCCAGCAGTGGGGACTTAAATGAGCTGACGATGACGAAGATGATGATTCTGTAAAGCTAGTTAGGCTACTTCGAGAGGAGAAGATCGTGCAGTAAAGACGATCCATCATTCAGCATCACTTTAGCTAATAGACGTCCACTGCTGGACATAGGCCTCCCCCAACGTTCTCCACACAGATCGGTGCTGTGCCGCCCGCATTCAATGGATCTTCACCAGATCATCGGTCCACCTTGTGGGGGGCCTGCCACGGCTGCGACTTCCTGTACGTGGCCTCCATTCGAGGACCTTTCCGCCCCAACGGCCGTCTGTTCTTCTCGCTATGTGCCCTGCCCATTGCCACTTGAGGCATGCAATCCTTTGGGCTATGTCTGTGACCTTAGTTCTCCTGCGGATGTCATCATTTCTGATACGACCACGCAGGGAGACTCCGAGCATAGCCCTCTCCATTGCTCTCTGGGTGGGGATTGAAACGTCCTAATGGGCGAAGGCCAGTCGGCCGTCCAAGATACCGATGAAAAGATGAGGTTGATAAGGATTTGCGCGGACTTTGGTGCAAGACTGGCAGGAAGTGGCGCAAGACCGACCGAGATGGAGGCTTTTATTATCGGAGCCAAGACTCACTATGGGTCGCTGCGCCAACCTAGTTAGTTAGTTATTCTTTAAGCCTTCATCCTCCTCATCTATGTATTTTATTCCCGCTTGCGTCCAAAGCTGTCGCTCTAAAGCCCGGGGTATACTTTGATCATGTTCAGGATTTGAAGAGCCTGGTAATTACAATGAAGCGACTGCCATCAAAGCTGTCAACAAACGGCCGTTGGGGCGGAAAGATCCTCGAGTGGAGGCCACAAACAAGAAAAGAAGTCGCAGCCGTGGTAGGCCCCCCGATGATCTGGTGAAGGTTGCGGGAATCCATTGGATGCGGGCGGCGCAGGACCGATCTGTGTGGAGATCATTGGGGGAAGCCTATGTCCAGCAATGGACGTCTATTGGCTGAAATGATGATGATGATGATGATGACTGCCGTCTGACTTTCGCAACCCTTTACAGGAAAACAAGACCCACTGAATCATGGTTATACGTTTCAGAAACTATCTGGAATGTGCAGATTCATATGAGGAGTTATTTGAAGGTCTTATTAGTCTGATGAGGCAGGAGCTCGTCCCCACTCAGATGTAAAAGAAGGGGGTTTAGTGTGTGATGGGAGTTAGTATGCCTCAGGCCGCCGCCGCCTAGAAAAACCTGGCCTAATGCATGTCAATCAGGAATTTCATCAAGCTCACAAGAAATAATTCTAGATCCTGATCTCATATATCTTTCAGTCTGTCTAATACAATTCATTTCAGCGAAAAATGTTTACATCATTTTGATTCTATGATTAAAGTATTATACAATTTGATATTTACCGCATCATGAACTTTTACAAACAACAAATTATTTCAT
>CM032487.1:12578497-12592729 GCA_019059595.1 Marasmia exigua
CAAAAACTATCGAATACTACGATACCGATATCGTTTAAAACTTTTCTGTTTACACATATTTTTGAATTGCAATCTAAATCAAAACTTTTTATTTTTATAATATCATACTTCTGTCATGGCTGTAATTTTCTTGTTTGAATAAATAAATAAAGATACTTTTATCGATATATATCGAGTTTTGTACTATAGATAGTCAGCTATGTTTCGATAGTATTGTTGCCTGATTAAATGTTTACCCGATACCGGACATTAAAATCAATCTTTAGTATTAGCGTCATCAATAATATTAATCTAATTTTACTATAGATGTCTGAAACTGTCCTGCACCCTCCACAGCAGACGACAGATAAGATTTGTCTGTCGTCTCATATTAGTGTTGCGGAACTATCGATAGTATCGATAGTAAAATCTAATCAATACTATTGATATCGCCAATACTATCGATAGTATTGATTGTTTGTTTTTCCTTACAGAATTAATCAAAAACTCATTAATGTACATGGGACAAAACGCGTTTACTTTTATATGTAAGTACATTACTCGTAGTAGCAGCATATACTCACAGCTTGACGTTTCGATCGCGTTACAACGGTCGTGGTCACAAGCGGACTGGTCTGGTTTTGTCCCATCTACATTAATTATTTGTATAATGCAACGCGAAAGTTTAAAATCTTATGTTTAATCAAAACTATCGATACTATTGAAAGAATCGATAGTTTTGTACTATCGATAGTCAGCTATTTTTTGATAGTATTGCTGCCTGAATAAATGTGTCCGATATGGTCGATAGTACCGGACATTAAAATCAATCGATAGAATTAGCGTTATCAATAGTATTGCTCTAATTTTTCTATCGATACTCTTCAAAAAACTTTTACACATTCACAGGCTGCGGTAATCGCTTACCATCAGGCGAGCCGCACGCTTGTTTGCCATTGACGTGGTATAAAAAAAATCATACAAAATTGCCATTCTACGTGGCACAAATCTGAAAACAATTTAATAATTAAAATACCGATCAATACAAAGAGATAAATCCGTAGATGAACGTAGCGGCAACGCTTATAGGTAACGCGATGTAATCGACAACTAGCGTCATCTATTGATTTCAAGTGGAACTAATGTCCCGAAACAAAGTGGGGGCGTGCCACTTGTCAAGCATACAAAAGGACCCTTAGCGGTATCCCGTCAAAGAAAAAATAAATACCTAATAAATATCAAGGCGGCTAGAGGCGGGGCGACACAAGATCTTCCATCATCACTTATTTTTCATCATAAATTATTATTCCGACAACCTTTCCATAATGTTCACCCTTAAATATAAGTGTAATAAATCAACTCACCCCTTAAATTAAATTGCAAAGGTGTAAGTAATTTCATAAAACAATGAAAGGCCGTGGACCGGAAAACTAAGGAATTTTGACGTGAAATCATTAGACAAAACTAAGGGGAAACCTTTGTGGTGTGGTCTAAGTTACAATAAAGGAGTAAATGTAGAAGAACACACCTGGCTGTAATAAGTAAGTAAACAGTTATTGACCACATATACGATTTACATAGATAGAGACACATAACATCAAATAGATATTGCACAGTAATACATGTGGGATTGGTGATCGGTAGATGCATGCCAAGGAACGTGTATGAGTTCGATGTTTGAATTAGAATGACGTGCGAGAGTGAGAGAGACGACGTATGGCGGACGACGGAAGGATGGTGTAAGACGACGCTAAAAGATACTTATTCAGAAAATCCCTGGCTTTATTCGAAACCCCATCCCACATACATGAGAAAGAAATAGTTAAACAAGTACAAATAAAATAAGTTAATAAATAGACTAGTGACCAAGGAAGAAGAAAAGGAACAGTGAAATGGTCAAGAAGGTCCATGCTCAGCATGTGCTGCAGCGGTTTGCCGCGCTGGTTCAGTTTGGACCTTGAGTGACTGGCGAAATCAATTTTGAATGTGACTGATAATAAGGAATGTGAAAAAAACAAAAGACAACAAAAAGAACGAGGATACAAAGAAACAGTACCTAATTATATAAAATGTTTGATAATGAAGTTTATAGTAACAAAAATAAACAAGTAAGTATTAATAAGCAAGCGATTGGTTGATTTTCTAGAGAAGTCTCCTCATCTTAGAGAGTAGTCCTGGTTACTTAAGAATAAATTGCAAAAGATTGCTATAAAAATATCAACTATTGATTAAGCAGTCTCATCTTAACTGGTGGTTAAATATTTGTAATAATATTTCCTCTGGATATTGTAAATATACCTACAATACCTATTGATGAGACTATCGACAGCTCATGTCGAATCAAGCACTTACAAATTTCGTCGGCTTATTAACGCGTTCAGTGGTGTAATTGGTAGAACTTCACCCGGATTGTGGAGGGTGTGGGTTTGAGTCCCGCCTGAACACGAGATGAATTTTTTTTAAGTGTATGTATTAATTTACTTATTCCTGGTTGCTTCCTAAGCTGATGCTCGGGAGCTCGAGGTACGCTTAGACCATGATTGAGGATTAAGGTTTTTTTTTGGGCAATAGGCTAACGCTTGACCACAATCGCACCTGATGAAAAGCGACGATGAGGTCTAGGATGATACGCGTTTGCCTAAAAGATGTCTGTTCACTCTTGCCTCTGATGTCCAGATTGTACTGGTCAGGAAAATACAGATGTAGGCAAGGAGATTCATTCCTTAGCTGTCCCCATTATAAATGTGAAAGTGAATCACTTCGTGCGGATAAATCTGGTAGCAATGAAGCGACTGCCGTCTGACCTTCGCAACCCTTTACAGGGGAACCTGGCCAACTTAATCATGGTTACTTTCAAAACCTATATGAAACGTGCAGATTTCCTCACGATGCTTTCCTTCATCAAGAGAAAAAGAGCGTCTTTCTTATGGTGTAATTGTCGGTTGTAGCCATGATTCAGAATATTGGGGAGTCTGGTAATTACAGAAAAGTGACTGCCGTCTAACTTCCGCAACCCTTTAACAACTAAACTATGGTTACACGTTTCGTCCCTGCGTATCTGTAACGTGCAGGTTTCCTCACGAAAATTCCTATCATTATCATCAACATTATTATTTCAGCCAATAGACGCCTACTGGTGGACATAGGCCGCCCTCAATGTTCTCCGCACAGATCGATCATGTGCTGCTCGAATCCAAGTGATTCCTGCAACCTTCACCAGATCGTCGGTCCACCTTGTGGGGGGCCTGCCACGGCTGCGACTTCCTATAAGTGGCCTCCACTCGTGGATCTTTCTGCCTCAACGGCCGTCTTTTCTCCTCGCAATGTACCCTGCTTATTGCCACTTCAGGCATGCAATCCTTTGGTTTATATCTGTGACCTTAGTTCCCTTGTGGATCTCATTATTTCTGATACGATCACGTGACGTTTTTCTTACCGCCAAGCTAATAGCAGAAATACACACACATAGACTTAATCATTAAGCTACCATCGCTTCATATGAGCGTATTCCTCATTTTAAACATTAGTTCCATATGTTTTCTGCTATGGACCAGAGGGCCTATTTTAAAGCAGAAGTTACGACCGAATCGGAGTTTCCCCCTCTTTCACACGCGCTGTGTATCTCCTTTGTTTGGATGCGACAGGTATATTCTCGTTCGTTACGGGACAGTTTTAAATTAAGCCACCAGGTTTTGTAGCAAAAAGTTTATAAACTGGGCTCCACACTACCCACCCTTCATCAGCGGTCAAACTTCGCAGCATAAAACTCACTCTGCTCAGCTCCAATTTTAATTAAAATACCTCACTCATTAAAAACCATGAGTGAGGTTCTCACTCATGGTTTTTATAATATGTTCACAAAATTTCTAAGCGCGCTAGGCGACTTATTACAATATAATCAGACAGTATATTAATAAAACATAGGAAATTTAAAGCTTTTTAAACGGAAACTTTAATTAAAAAAACGGAAATAGTACAAAAATACACAGCACAAAACACATTTAAATTTAGAAACATACATATATTTTTGAGAGCACATACCTACCTATTATAGCAAATTATCTTACAAGACTAGCAAAAAAGGCACGGATCCAGAGTCTGTGGTTGTAACATTCACTCAATAAAAAAAACGGAAACTTAATTACAAATTAAACACATATGCTGTCGTGCTCTATCTCTATAATGCCGTTAAGTACCAAAACCACATTCGAAAAAAATAGCCTTAAATAGCGCTCTTTAAGTCCATTTCTCTCTGACTTGGAGTGGTACTTAACGCCATTATGGCTAGAGGACGGCAGCATGGAAGTCTCCACAGTGTCGGCTTTGGACACAATTTGGGAAGTCATGAGGTGCACTGAGATGAGGAGTGCATTTCATAATAATTATTTATTTATTCCTTTACTTATCTCTCGAAACTAAATAAAATTTCATAGTTTTTACTCTAGAGTTTTACAGAAAAAATTAAAAGATTGGTTCTCTTAACTCTGTTACGCTCCACGTGTTAGCATTACCCATTAGAATCCACAATTATTCAATTCGTGGTTTCGTTGTTAGGCCGTCCTACTTGCGGCTGGTCTGGAATGCCTAGTTTTACATACACATAGATATAGAATATTGTGAAGTTACAAACTTCTGACAAGACTACGTTCCAAGTCGCTATTACCATTTACATGAGGTTGGATTTAAAAATCTACACATCCATACTTATATCTTGTTACATACTAATATACAGAAATAACATAAATATTTCACAACATCACATACTTTGATATGACTCCGAGATGGGTAGCTCAAGCACTTGTGTTACGGATATCAGAACCAACAGCGGTATCAAAAATATATACATTGGGTACTCTTATTTTGTAAATACATACCAATAGAAACAGATATGTTCATGGACACAAATATAACATAAGCTTTCTGCGTTAATATTATAAATGATAAGGTGTGTGTCTGCCTGTTTGTCCGTGTTTCAAATTCTACTTTTAGTGGAGACAAAGAATGGAGAGTAACATAGGCTTCTTTTTGTCTCTTTATGACGCGAGCGAAGCCGCGGGCAAAAGCTTATTGTATATAATGAAACTGTAAAAAACTGAGTGTCTATACATTGAAATATTTACCTGGATTAATATTTAGGGCGATTAAAATATAACAATAAAACATAAATCAATGAATTTTAAAGATTTTTTTATCTGTTTGATCGCGTTAATCCCGGAAATGAGTGACAGGTTCAAAGGAAACTTTATTGCTGTATAGCTGTTTAGCTTGGGTAACTATTTTGAAGACAACTTGATATAGAGTCGTCACAGCACAGCTAAAGGATAAGAAATAGGTAACAAAAGCTGTTCAAATTGATGAGAATTTTATGAGGACTCAAAAATTCCAAGATTTGGATTATCTGAACTCTAATTCCCTCATAAATATTGTACGAAGTACAGTGTTTAAGTCAGGGCGCGCTTGCAGTCAGCATTTCACGCTAGCAATTTCACATTATACCACGTACTTAGTCAGTTCACGATCGGTCACCAATCTCGCCGCGTGTGCTCATCTAATAACCATAACCATTAGCATTAACCTTATTATTTACCAATATACTTATTTTTACCATTTTAACCATCTTTACTTTGTTGGACTTACACCCGACAAATATTTAAGATTGAAATGAGAAAAAATTATACTCATAGGTACATAAAAAATGTATTTGTCCAAGTCTTGTACATGTTTTCGTTCGTTTGTGTAAATGTGGATCGGCGTAAACATATTACTTAATATATATAATTATAAACCGTAGTGTTTTGCAGTGCTAAGTATAAACCTGACTTATAGTAATATGTAAGATTTTTATGTGATAATATATAGAAAAAAAAGAAACAGCTCACTATAGCTGTCCATAGTGGTTATCAACGTACTCCTGAAAAATCTAATTTATTATCATCGTCATCTTAGCGTTTTGTCTCGGTTGCGTCCCAAACAGTCACTCTGGCGCCCGGGATCCGCTTTCCTGCTTCTCTACTTCGCGCGATCTTGTGCATCCGTTGTAGCAAATTTTCATCAAAAATCTCGTTTATATATCACTTTTAATTAGTAAGGTAGGTGCCTCCCATGAAAAACATCATACGTCCGATAGTGGCAAACAATCTGTTGCCATATTATGCACATTCTTATCAGTTAAAACCCACAGCCAACAGATAACAGAGATTAAGCCACACAGTGGAATTTTGGCCACTGATGCGTGTTATCGTAATCTGAATACAATTTAACCAAAGCTCAATAAGATACAGATGGGTAGGAAACTGAGAGACCGTGGTAGAGCCACGCTTCGGCACAAATGAGCCGGCTCTACCGGAGTGATACTACGGCCTCACAGAAAACCAGCGTGAAGCGGCACAGTGCTGTGTTTCGCTGCGTGAGAAAGGATACCGGAAGCCCATTCCGGGGGAAAGGGGGTTAAGGGGGTTTTGATGGTAAGCAATTGCCGCCGCCAATGGACACCCTCCATAGGCGGCGGCAATTGCTTACCATCAGGTGATGCGTCTGCTCGTCTGCCCCACCTATTCACATAAAAAATAGGTTTAAATGTTGAATTTTGGTTGAAAAAAGTAAGTAAATCTAAATTATTAAAGTTAGATACATTATAGAATTCGGTCGGCTCTTAAATAATAATATTAGAGCGATATTAGCTCAATGGATTAGAATCCACCTTTTATACGGGAGTCTTAGATTCAAATCCGATCATGGACCTCTGGATTTTTGCAATCTATGTCTATACATATGTGCTGTTGGTGTACCTAAATAAATACATTAGCTCGGCGGCGAAGGTAAACATCGCGAGAAAAACTGCACGTTTCAGTTAGATTATGTTATGTGTAACCAAGATCAAGTTGGTCTGGTTCCCCTATTAAAGGGTTGCGAAGGTCAGACGGCAGTCGCTTCATTGTAATGGACAACATTTCAAAATTGCTGAGCTATGAAACAAAAAATACCAATTCTTTATTTACTTTTCCGCTTCTCGAATATTTATTTATTTATTTATTTTTTATATTGCTTATTTTTACTGAGAAAAAAAACCTAAAAAACGTAGGATGACGTCATCGGACGGCAGAATGTAAAATATTTCTTTGCTTAGCACATTATAGTTTTAAATTTACGAAAAGCCAAACCCATGATATGCAACTGTCAAAAAAGACAACTTGTCAACGTTGAATGAATGAATGACGATGACAATGTTGACACTAGAAGGTATTTTTTACCTTTGACAGTACATAGTACCATTTTTATTAAAGCAATGATAAGCAAAGGAATATCGTTGTATTCAGCCGTCCGATGACGTCATTTGGCGCTTTCGTCTATTTAGAATATAAAGAATTTCAATAATTATTTTATGTATGAAAATGGCAAAATTTTGAAAAATAAAAAATTGCGGTCTGTTCATTTTATGTCTATTTTCATATAAAAAAACAATTTGGATATGTTAAAGATATGAAATGTTGTCCATTACTAGAATATCCAAATCCTGAATCCTCGGGGTCCTAAGTTCGGTTCTTGGGTCGAGCAAAAAATGTGTTTCGAATTTTTCGAACATAGCTCGAGTTTGTGATCACCAATCCGCATTTGGCAAGCGTGGTGATTAAGCCTAATCCCATCGTAGTAGCGATGACTTAATTTCTATGATGGAGACCTTTGCCTTGCAGTGGGACAGTTATAGGCTGATTAAAAGAAAAATGCTATTCTTGCGAATGTTTCCCAAAACCTGAATTATGGTCAAAGCGTAAGCCGAGCTCCATAGTGACAGCTATGGATCAACCGGGAATTACACGCTAAGGCAGCATCTAAAGTAATTGAAATTCGCAACGGTTCCTTGGCGGCTCCATTTTATTATGGAAACTTTGCAGCTGAGGGTAGAATAAACCCCGTTATAAGCCTCGCGTCGACTGTTTAGACTTCTCCAAGTTGTCTGGTGCTTTAACTTTTTCATAACATACAATTTTGCAGACTTCGTAGTAGGGCTGTCACTTGGTAATCTAGACTCAATCATTTAAAATTAAGGGCGGAGTTCGTCAAAATTTAGAGAACAGGACAGTTACAAAAATAGATAGTAATTAAGTTAATCATTAACTAACCGTACTGTTCACCACATAAATTGAATGCCCAGTTAAGAAAACGAACTTTTACTGACTGTTCTATGAATATTTTAACTCAACTAAAACTAGAAGTCAGCTTTTCATATTTTTAAAACGATTTTTGGTATCATTCATATTTGGTAGAATAAAGTATAGATAGATAGATAGATACACTTTATTGCACAAAATTTACAGATCTTAGCCTAAGTTATTATACTAAAACAATGTAGGCGGTCTTATCGCTAATAGCGATCTCTTCCAGACAACCTCAGGGTAGAGGAAAATTATAGCGAATTAAGAAAAGGGGTAAGGCAGTGCAAGTCAGAAAAAGAGAAAAAAAAGACATTGTATAAATACGAGTATGGTATATACATACATACATTATACTAAATAAATATATACTAGCTATAAATACTAATACATACTAGTACATTACAAAACAAATAACATACATACTAACAGTTTATTAGATTGATAGATACGTAACCAGGGAAATAGGAGACAATGAAAGGAACTACAAAGTCTTAGAAAGATAAGAAATGATCTTCAACTCGGGACTTGAAAATAGAGAGGGATTCGGATTGCCGGATGGATAGGGGTATGTTGTTCCAGTGGCGGGTGGATTGGACAGTGAAGGATTGTGAGTAGGAGTGTGTGGAGTGGAGTGGGAATTCGAGATGGAGTTTTTTGGAAAGATCTCACGATCCTTAGTGGGTTGTAGGAATTGGAATCGCTCTTTGAGATAAGCAGTAAGTATATTGCTTTTATATTGAAAAAATACGCACGCGTATTTTGTACAGTTCATTAGACTGTATTTTTTAATGTAATAACGACAAGCAGCTGACAAAAATGTTTGAAGAATTCAGGAAAACAGTTTGACAGACATTGTCAAGTCAATATATATTTTTTAGCGCTGCTTGGTGTATGCATCGTCTGCAATTTAAGGTGACGGGTAGTGCACACTAGTGACAGCAATCGATTTTAATTTTTAGCTACTAAACCGGATCTGTTTTAATCAATTCCGGGGTTACAACCTCTCGGCAAAAATTTAAATCGATTGGCGTCGCTAGTGTGCCCTACCCGTCACCTTAAAAAAATATATATTTATAGTATCGACTTACACATAATGGCTTATAGCCCGTATGTGTAAATGGCGATGACAATGGCCCATCTGTTAACTTCTGTCTCATTAACTTCTTCCATTTTCAATTTAAAACAAAAAAATCTCGATTAAGAGACATTTAACTGCCTTCGTCGGTTCAGTAAGCGTAAACGTCAGTTAAGCAGAAGGAATATCAGCTACTTTTTTTTATAGTGAACATGCATAAACGTCACTCAGCTGTTAAAGTACTATTGCCGTTTTTGAAAACTTGGTGAACTCGGCCTTTGATGTTTTAACCGTGGGAGGAGAGTAATGCTTTGGCGTGAAAAGCAGTTCGACCACGGTCTCTAAGCTAATCAGCATGAAGTAGCATCTGTGTTTCTCCGAGGGACTGAAGGTAATGGGGGCCCAATCGGGGGAAGGAGAATTTAAAAGGTTGGCAGAGCAGTTGTGGCTCCACTGATTGAAAAATATTTTTTAAATTTTACTCACTTTGCGGGAATTTCATTGCACTAAACACTAATAATAACATAACACTATACGAACCTTTTTTGAAGTCGGTCCTCATTTTTTGAAGTCGGTAAAAATATTGCATTACATTTTATAGTTCTAAAGGTTATGTCTCATTTAGCGCTTTATTATTGTAAAAACCCACACACACACATACAAGTACAACTTAACACAAAAGAAAATATCTATCGTCATGTTTATTTGCTATTCACCCTTTTTGTCTTTTGACAGCCCTGCTCCGGGCATACCCTTTGAATATGAACACAGCCCAGGACGGGTATTATGCTGTCGTTTAATTCTTTTTGTAGTTTCCCTTTTACCCTATCCTTGTATCAAAAGACATTCTCTGGACAAGGCATAAAACTTTGTGCAAAACGAATTAAAGTTGGGTATTGAGATATACGATACAGAGCCGTGTGGTCCCCGGCAGAGTAGAATAGGCCACCCTCACTCTTACCGAGGTGTCGTAAAAGGCGACTAAGGTAAAGCTGCTGGCATGATCATCAGCACCCAGAGAAGGAAAACTCTGCATTTATATCTAAACCCTCGCCAACCCGTCTGCCAAGCGTGGTGAGTATGGCAATTACCCCTCATGTGATTGAGGGAGGCCCGTGCCCCAGCAGTGGGGACTTAAATGGGCTGATGATGATGATGATTGAGATACATACATACCTATGTATATTATGTACTGTGTCTTGGGAGTCTGAGTGTACATAGAAGTACACGATAGGTGACTATACTTAATCTGTATATGGACATGCAATTCTAACCTTATTGTCAAAACGAAGTTGGTTCAATATTAAGTGGCATACGACCACGGCAATACGGCATAATAATTTCAGCAGACACAATTTTCTTGTATTTATTTTCTTTATTTTTATGGAACATATTTTTAGTTATGTAAATAAAATTACATTTTTGAAATGTGCTAAGAAATCTCTTTCATTTGTGTTTGAGTATGTGCTTTTAATTTTGATAATTGTAATTAACCTATCAATATATAATAATAATTAGAGAATTATTGACAGCTGGTCGAGATGCTTCTTATAAGACATGAAATTGTTGATATTGGCGTCACCTTCTTACCAGCATTACATTACAATTCATTCATAGAAACATTTGATTTTAGACACATCATGTCATCGTCAGCCCATTTAAGTCCCCACTGCTGGGGCACGGGCCCTCCCTCAATCGCATGAGGGGTAATAGGGTATACGACTAAGCTCAAGATTTTACACAATATAAATATTTTATCAAAATATAGGTCAATATGTGCCAATGGCAAAAATTCTCAATTAAAAATATAACGTCTAGCCGGTTTTATGGTCATTCAAAGATTCATGGGCAAGTCCATTTTAAAAGTATGAAATTATTAAAAAATAATTATACCATTGAAGAACCCATACAATTTGCACCAATTATTATAATAGAACCATTGACATAAACGAAACATTTGATATAGCTACCATACAAAATTCAAATAAAATGCATACAAAATACTTAAGTATTTGTATGGAGCGTTTTGGGTTTGCCCAAAATAATGTGATTTTTAAGTTGTGTTATCTCAGGTAGTTTAAATGAGAATCAAGTGATCATTAAGAGGTCTTTTGATTGCAAAAATAAAAAAAAAATTGTCGTATACCGTATTGAGATACTCACCACGCTTGGCAGACTGGTTGGCGAGGGTTTTGATATAAATGCAGAGTTTCCTTCTCTGGGTGCAGATGATCATGCCAGCAGCTTTACCTTAGTCGCCTTTTACGACACCTCGGTAAGAGTGAGGGTGGCCTATTCTACTCTGCTGGGACCACACGGCAAAAACTGTTGTGCTTATTGGTATTATGCGAAATTATCATTAGTAGTAATTACATTATGCTAACTTATTTTATACTTAGAATTTTCTTGCTTCTTGACAGTGAACCAAATAATGCATACCATATAAGCTTGATTGTTACCTTTTTAATTAAATTTTTTGATATCTATTCAATTATTGTCTTAAACTCATCACAATCAGTAAAAACCGGTGGCGGCGCCATTGGCCCGTAAAGGAGGCCTTAGGTAATCGTTTTCTCTACAACTAAAAATAGGTTTAATTAAAGAACTTAAATCATGTTTTTCGCCAACCTAACTTCGTTGGTAGAATTATCTGAATAAATGAATATAATCTGTGCGATCATTAAACTCTCAGATATGAGTATTGTGCGCTGCAGCACATTTTCAGATAAGATATTTTGCTAATATTTAGAAAAGATGTAGAACTGAGATTAATTGATTAAAGTTCTAGGAAAAAATCTAAAATAGCCGTGAAAGCAGACATACCTATCATGATACCTACATGGATTAAGTAACGACTACTCGGTGACCTATGAGGGGAACCTAAGTAGTCATGCTCACTCAATGTCTCTGAGGTGGTGGCGCTATGTGGCGGGTCATTACATTCCCTCTAATATGGTTGAGTGAAATGCTGACCGACACATACGTCATACTTGTGAACAGGTGCCACCTTTGGGGCTGGTCTGCTTCGGTTTACCTCATAATATTTTTTTTATTATGTCCATTATTTTATTTTGTGTTACAATTAAACTGTATGGCCTGGTATCATAAAGACACAACATTGTATGAAAGTTTATCGATTAAAAAGAGTAACTGGCGAGTTTCTTGCCGATCTTCTCAACAGAGGCTTATTTATAGTCATTTCGGTTGTGCACCATTTAGCAGAATTTTCGTTGGTGGCGGTCAAGGTGGTCCCCGCCTGCGATGCTTTCCATCAACATTTATAAATTATATTCAGTAAATTTGTATTCAAAATAAGTTTCTGTTTATTTAACTATCGATTACGAACACATATTGTAGTGTATTTTAATATAGGTATTGTTTAAACGGTATTACATAATTCGTTTTTAGCATTTGATTGATCAATATTATTGTGGGGCTTGTTTTACTCTTTTTTAGGGTTCCGTAGCCAAAATGGCAAAAACGGAACCCTTATAGTTTCGTCATGTCCGTCTGTCCGTCTGTCCGTCTGTCACAGCCGATTTACTCGGAAACTATAAGTACTACAGTGATGAAATTTGATGGGAATATGTGTTGTATGAACCGCTACAAAAATATGACACTAAATAGTAAAAAAAAGAATTGGGGGTGGGGCCCCCCATACATGTAACTGAGGGATGAAATTTTTTTTTTCGATGTACATACCCGTGTGGGGTATCAATGGAAAGGTCTTTTAAAATGATATAAAGTTTTCTAAAAAACATTTTTCTTAAAGTGAACGGTTTTTGAGATATCAGCTCTCAAAGTCGTAAAAAGTATGTCCCCCCCCCTCTATTTTTATAACTACGGGGTATAAAATTCTAAAAAAAATAGAGGTGATGCATGCTAATTAACTCTTTCAACGATTTTTGGTTTGATCAAAGTATCTCTTATAGTTTTTGAGATAGGTTGATTTAACTGTAATTTTGGACTTTGCTGCTACGGAACCCTTTGTGCGCGAGCCCGACTCGCACTTGGCCGGTTTTTAGTGTGCAGTCGGGTATTTTGTTTTTTTAATAATATTTTTTTTTATTTATAACTTTTTAGCTGTTTTTATTTAACGAAAATGTTGTAGATGTAAAAGACTATGTATATGTAAGTACCATTTTAAATTATTTCGACCACATTTGGCTTTAGATTACGAGTGATGTTACTCCGCAACATAAATTTACCGCCAATCTGGTAAGTTTCGCGTCAGACGACGAAGTATCGAAAAAATCGCTATTTAGAGACGACCGTCAACGACGTGTGCCCTTATGCGTGTGCCCGCATTCGGGCTGTATACTCGAGCATATCCCCCTCCGCACCGCGCCGCGCGCCGCATGCCAGGCCACGCCCTATCTTTTGTGCTTGCTAACGCATGAGTTGCTTTGCGTTGACGCAGAATTAACATGTTCCCGTGGGAATTTTGAGAAAAAACGTATCCTATATTAATTACTCCCGTGATTGAAATGAATCTAATGATACCGCATACATATTTTTTTAAAGGGAAATTTAGAAAAAATATTATTATGTCTTTATCCCGTGGGACTTTTAGGATAAAATGTATCCTATGACACTCCCGTAATCAAGACAAATCTAACGATACCTCATACATCAAAATCCATCAAGCCGTTTAGGCTACAGGAGGTCACAAAGGAAAAGACATACATACATACTTACATACACTCGAAAAACATTACCCTCCTTCTTTGGCAGTCGGGTAAAAAAGAGTAACTGGCGAGTTTCTTGCCGATCTTCTCGGCCAGAAACAACTTACGTAGAATCGCAATATGTTTATTTACTTTTTATTTTATGTATCAACATATATTTGTATTAAGGTGACGGGTAGGGCACACTAGCGACGCCAATCGATTTTAATTTTTAGCTACTAAACCGGATCTATTTTAAACAATTTAGGAATTAGAACCTCTGGGCAAACACTTATACTATTTACTTAATAACTATACACCAATGTTGGATTCAACGCGTACGCGAATAATTTGGCCA
>CM032487.1:12592829-12639418 GCA_019059595.1 Marasmia exigua
GTGGAGGGGCAGGGGCATCGCCGAGCTGGTTCTTCAACACCATACAGGTACATACAGCTGTTCCAGCCGCACCTCATCAACGTGGAGGGGCAGGGCATCGCCGAGCTGGTCTTCAACACCATACAGTACATACAGCTGTTCCAGCCGCACCTCATCAACGTGGAGGGGCAGGGCATCGCCGAGCTGGTCTTCAACACCATACAGGTTACATACAGCTGTTCCAGCCGCACCTCATCACGTGAGGGGCAGGGCATCGCCGAGCTGGTCTTCAACACCATAACAGGTACATACAGCTGTTCCAGCCGCACCTCATCAACGTGAGGGGGCAGGGGCATCGCCGAGCTGGTCTTCAACACCATACAGGTACATCAGCTGTTCCAGCCGCACCTCATCAACGTGGAGGGGCAGGGCATCGCCGAGCTGGTCTTCAACACCATACAGGTACTACAGCTGTTCAGCCGCACCTCATCCCCGTGAGGGGCAGGGCATCGCCGAGCGGTCTTCAACAACCATACAGGTACTACAGCCTGTTCAGCCGCACCTCATCAACGTGGAGGGGCAGGGCTCGCCGAGCGTGGTCTATTCAACACATAAAGGTACATACAGCTGTTCCAGCCGCACTCAGCAACGGGGAGGGGCAGGGATCGCCGAGCTTGGTCTCAACACCATACAGGTACCATACAGCTGTTCCAGCCCACGCAACTCATCAACGTGGAGGGGCCAGGGCATCGCCGAGCTGGTCTTCAACACCATACAGGTAATACAAGTGTTCCAGCCGCCACCTCATCAACGTGGAGGGGCAGGGCATCGCCGAGCTGGTCTTCAACACAATCAGGTACATACAGCTGTTACAGGCCGCCACCTCATCAACGTGGAGGGGCAGGGCATCGCCGAGCGGTTCTTCAACACCATACAGGTACATACAGCTCTGTTCCAGCCGCACCTCATCAACGTGGAGGGGCAGGGCATCGCCGAGCTGGTCTTCAACACCATACAGGTACATACAGCTGTTCCAGCCGCACCTCATTCAACGTGGAGGGGCAGCGGGCATCGCCGAGCTGGTCTTCAACACCATACAGGTACATACAGCTGCTTCCAGCCGCACCCTCATCAACGTGGAGGGGCAGGGCATCGCCGAGCTCTGGTCTTCAACACCATACAGGTACATACAGCTGTTCAGCCGCACTCTCATCAACGTCGGAGGGGCACGGCCAATCGCCGAGCTGGTCTTCAACACCATTCAGGTATTTATACAGGTAAGCTATATATTCTTAGTAAATACTGGACTTAGATTCTTTCATGGTCTTCGAATATGTCTGAGTATTCGCTTGGTTAGTGATTATTTTTTTAATTATTAAATTATAACTTACTAAATATTCTGTAAATATTTTAGCGTTTTGACTTTGATATTACATAAAAACAAAAAGAAAAATTTTAGTTTCTAAACGTTACCTTTAATTTTAGTTATAAAAACTCAACTTGAAATGAACAGAATGAATCAAAATTTTTGGGAACCTAAATTTTCCCAAAAAATTTGATTTCCTAAAAGATGTATTTCCGTCCAACAAGTTACAGTGATGTAAATGTTCAAAGATACACCCTGTATTTTGGTCCTAAACGTTACATCACAGTCCTAAAAGTTACATATCAATCACAAAATTGTTTAAGATGAGATATTTTGGTATGAAATGGTTCTTATGTATTTTTATAATTCTTTCTTTTTACAAAACTGCCCAAAACTTTTTATATTGTATTTATGTATGTATTCTCCATTCGAATGCCTTTTCTATGTAACCATAACTAACTATATAATTTAATCGCCATAATTTAACACACGGTATCGCTTGAAAGAGACAATCGAAAAATCCATCCAACTTCCATGAAATAGGGGCTATCGCGTGTGAAATATCCGCTAGATGGCGTGCCTGTGAACCGAGGTCCAACTTCAACATCATTGGCTGAATCAGAATCATTTAATGCGTAAAATGGTGAAAAAAAGCAATGTATCGTATCAACAGTTACCTTCACAGGCATTCAACTTATTTAAAAAAAATAAAATAATACATATTTAAGAAAATAAAATAATCAGATTTATTCGTTAATTGACAATTTGACATATCACGTCTAAAAATACCCAATCACCATGTAGATGGACCTCAGAGTCTACCATCTTGCGGATTTTTCGCTCGCTTGATAGCCTCCATTTATGGTTTTTGCTCATAATATTGTAGTTGGACCTGACGCCTCATAATATTGTAGTTGGACATGGCGAGTACATACCTTCGATTCGCAGACGATATCGTACTCATGGCAAGTGGGTCTGAAAATGAACATGGACAAAACGAAAATTATGTCGAATTCTCATGTCGGACCCACTCTTGTACAGATTGGAAGCTTTACAATGGAAGTTGTGGATGAGTACTTCTACCTCGGACAAAAGTCCAGCTTGGTAAATCCAACTTCCAGAAAGAGGTCGATCGACGAATCCAACTGGCTGGACAGCGTTCGGGAAGCTAAGCAGCATATTTTCGGCTCATCTACAGTGTCTCAAGACAAAAGTCGAAACGTGGACGCCTACAATGTGCCGATTAAGGAGGCTCAAAGTCACCCAGAGAGCAATGAAGAGGGCTATGCTCGGAGTTTCCCTGCGTGATAGTATCAGAAATGATGAGATCCGCAGGAGAACTAAGGTCACAGACATAGCCCAAAGGATTGCTTGTCTCAAGTGGCAATGGGCAGGGTACATAGCGAGGAGAACAGACGGCCGTTGGGGCGGAAAGGTCCTCGAGTGGAGGCCACGTACAGGAAGTCGCAGCCGTGGCGCCCTCCACAAGGTGGACCGACGATCTGGTGAAGATGGCGGGAATCCATTGGATGCGGGTGGCACAGGACCGATCTGTATGGAGAACAATGGGGGAGGCCTATGTCCAGCAGTGGACGTCTATTGGCTGAAATGAATGACGATGAAATGAACCTGACGCCTACATAGCGCCATCTATCGGAATTCTCATTTGTCAAAACCGTCATTATACATAACACTTTCGCTTACTATTGTCTTACAAGTGTAACATAAATAAGCGTCTCGTATAATCATAATAAACTCATATTTACACTTGTTTCCTCTAAATAATGTTCTTTTATATATTTAAATGAGATTTGATGATAGTATATAATATAGTATCGCTTCGCATGCCGTGGCAACCTATAATTAAGTCACCACTAAGAATTTAATTACCTACTGCGTTAGTCTTAAGAATGTTGTAGTGTATGCCTTGTTGGTTGTCCAAATAAATAAATAAATAAATGGACAACATTTCAAAATTGCTAAGCTCTGAAACAAAAAATACCATTTCTTTATTTACTTTTCCGCTGCGCAAATATATATTTATTAATTTTTTATATTGGTTATTTACTGAGAAAAAAATTAAAAACTAAAAAACGTAAGATGACGTCATCGGACGGCAGAATGTAAAATATTTCTTTGCTTAGCACATTATAGTTTTAAATTTACGTAATGCCAAACTCATGACATGTAACTGTCAAAAAAAAGACAACTTGTCAACGTTGAATGTATGAATGACGTTGACAATGTTGACACTAGTATTATTTACCTTTGACAGTAGTACCTTTTTTTTTATTAAAACAATGATAAGCAAAGGAATATCGCTGTATTCAGCCGTCCGATGACGTCATTTGGCGCTTACGTCTATTTAGAATGAAAAGAATTTTAATAATTATTTTATGCATGAAAATGGACAAATTTTGAAAAAAGAAAAAATATGGGTCTGTTCATTTTATGTCTACTTTCATATAAAAAAACAATATGGACATGTTAAAAATTTGAAATGTTGTCCATTGTTTCGTCTCGCAGGCGGCAGACATAGACATGCGCAACGAACTCTACAAGCACATCGTATTGTCCGGCGGCTCCACCATGTACCCGGGGCTGCCCTCACGGCTAGAGCGAGAGATCAAACAACTTTACTTGGAACGCGTGCTGAGGAACGACTGCGACAAACTTGCGGTGAGAGGGACTACATTTCTTTTGCGAGTGGGAAGAATAGATAAGTGATACCACGGCCTCACAGAAAGCTGGCATAAAGCAGTGCTTTCGCCAAGTGAGTTACTGGAGGCCCAGGGGGGAAGGGGTTAAAAGATTGGCAAGACACTTTTGACTTGATAGTCGCTTACCATCAGGTGATTCGTCTGCTCGTCTGCCACCTATCATCTTAACAAAAAAAAAAATGCGAAAGGGAGGCAAACAGACAAGCGAGACTACTGATGGTATACGCCCATAGAGATCCACTATAATTGTATGGTGTGTTTAGATGCGTTTTTTTTTTAATGAGATAGAGGGCAGACGAGCATACGGATCACCTTATGGTAAGCGGATACCGCGGCCAATGGACACCTGCAATACCAGGAGCCCAATTCTCGTGCTCGTGATATTTTGAAAACATGGCGGATATCACCTGAAAACCATACAAAAAAACGATGTTTTAGTGATATATGTCGTATGAAAATAAATGTCACGAGAATTGGGCTCCAGGCCAGGCAGGCAGGCGTTGTTAGAAATATGTAGCCATTTTTTTTTACGTGATAGGTGGCAGACGAGCAGACGGATCACCTGATGGTAAGCGATTGCCGCCGCCCATGGACACCCGCGACACCAGTGGAATCACAAGTGCGCTGCCAACCTTTAAACCCCGCTTTCCCCTGAATTGGGCCTCTGGTACCCTCACTCACGCAGCGAAACACAGCACAGTGCTGCTTCACCCCGGTTTTTTGTGAGGCCGTGGTATCATTCCGGTCGAGCTGTCCCATTCGTGCCGAAGCGTGACTCTCCCACCGGTAAAATGTAAGCTCGTTTCTTGAAAATTTTAAAGTCGTAATGGTCAAAAAATGATTTTCTCAATTTCTAGTATTTTCACTGAACGAGCTCTATTTCTAGTATAAACACTGGAGAGCAATGAAATCGGGTTATTATTCAAATGTTTGACAACCAATAACCTATGTATTTTTTTTTTTACGATTCCAGAAATTCAAAATCCGCATCGAAGACCCACCACGACGCAAGGACATGGTGTTTATCGGCGGCGCGGTGCTGGCCGAGGTCTGCAAGAACCGGGACAACTTCTGGCTCTCGCGCCAGGAGTACCAGGAGCAGGTCAGTGACCTCACTGTAGTCCGTGCCAATTAAACTTGTACTAAAGCCCGGTCACCTCTTATTTCGACTGGGTTTTTTTGTTGTAATCGTCACACAAGATGGGCGACGTTTGAGAGGTAGACCCAGAAAAAGATGGCGGGACGATTAAACCACCAAAGTCAGGAGCTGCCAACCTTTTAACCACATTCCCCCGGATTGGGCCTCCGGTACCCTCACTCACGTAGCGAAACACAGCACAGTGCTGCTTCACGACGGTTTACAGTGAGGCCATGGTATCACTCCAGTCGAGCCGGCCCATTCATGCTGAAGCTGGACAAACATTCTTGCGATGAACACTTGTGTTTGTTCGATGTCTGGGTGTAATATATGTATATAAGTATATATTTGTGTTCCTCTGTTGTCTGATATCTGTAACACAAGTGCTTAAGCTACTTAGTACGGAATCAGGTCAATGTATGAGATGTTGTTGTATTGTGAGAAGCGTGGCTCTTCAATGGTAGATCCCACGGTACCTTTACTTACCTACCTATAAAATTATCACTAAAGCACAGATACATTCAAATATATAGGCCTCTGAAATTAATATGTTTGTATTAAACTTCTGTGCCTCCTGTGAAAAGTGGTACAAGTCGACTTATATCGAATTTAATTTTCTTCTTGCTACTTCATCACAAAAAGTCCTCTATTTTTCTGTCTGATCAGACATGCACAAAAATTCTTCATTTTTCCGTCTGATCAGACAGAATAATAGTGGATTTTTTTTTTGTAATGAAGTAGCAAGAAGAAAATCAAATTCGATATAAGTCGACTTGTACCTCTTTTCACAGGACGCACAGACGACACACAAGACAGATTTAGTCCTGAGTCGAATTGTTTGCTCGCGACTGTATAATACTACATTTATTTTATTTTATTATAATTTATGTATGATTAATAAACAAACGCATTTTTATTTCCAGGGTCTGGCCTGCCTGAGGAAGCTGGGACCTCGCGCAAGTTAATGACAATCAATTGTAAATATCATATTGAATTTATTATTTTCCATTTTGATATCCATTAATTTAAACTGAACGGTATTAATTTAAGTAATGTATGTTATGATTATGAATATAATTGAATAGCGAATGGTTTAATGTACTGCCAAATAAGATTTAATATTTAAATATGAGTTGTTGAGTCACAACGTACGCCTGTACTTTTGTATGTTTAATATAACATAAAATAATGCACAGAGAAAGATAAAAATAGAGAAGAACCTTTAATACCTTTATCTCGACAGCGATAGTACACTAAGAAAAGAATAAATGTTAAGAAGCAATTTAATTACAATCGGGGGGTGTAAAAGAGAACACAAATTTGAAATTAAGCGTAACTGTCTGTAACTGTTTGTAACTGAACGTAGCTGTTGTTATTGAACGTAACTGTTTGTAACAAATTGTAACTTGTTGCAAATATACTTTGATTGAAACAAATACAATGATAAATAGGTAAAGACGTAATTATGTCGCATAAAAAAATAAGGTTTTTAACCATACACAAAGAAATTGCTTCAATACTTACTAAAGGTTCAAAATATGGGACATTTATTCATGAACAATTATTGAATATAAATAAATGCATAAATGCGACAGAAAATTTCACAGCGATCATTATTCTAGTCTCCAACTAGGTCATGAGGATAGCTGATATCTCTCAGAACACCCAGACTAGAAACAAATTATAGTAGAGTCATGAGTAAGACTGTTTAATTGGATGCATTTAATATTTTCACTGATGAAAGTTTATAGTAAAATTGCTTTATTTTGAAATTGTATCTATAATTTGTAATTATCTTTGTAAAATTATTTCTTACATGAACAATATTTGAAATAAAATACAATTAAATAAAATAAGTTTTTATTTTAGAATAAACTAGTCGCCCGCCCTCACTTCGTTTCGTAACATCAGTTCCATTTTATGCCAATAGATGTCGCTAGGTGTAGATTACATCGCGCGAGCGTTTCGTGTTAGCGGATTACCTGTAAGCGTTGCCGCTGTCTGTAGGATTTACCTCTTTATAAATAGTATCGATCTACTATAAATAAAATTTAAGTTAATAACAAGTCATTTTATTTTTCATTGCAAAAACCTACTCATATTATCCTCCAAACGGCTTAGCTGAAAATTATATTTCAAGACTTGTGATTATTATCAAGTAAACAAGCAGTAAGTGTAAAACGCCTTGCTACTCATCCCAGCGTGTAATTCCTAGTTGCGTCCAAACTGTCGCTTCGGAACCCGGGGTACACTTGGACAATGTTCCAGGAAACCCACAGTTGTTGAATAGGTTCCCCTGTCTAAGGTTTGCGAAGGTCAGACGGCCTTTGTAGGTCGCTTTATTGTAATTACTAGACTTCCCGAATCCAATGGACTCGAATGGACGGTCCTAAGTGTACCTAAGGCTCCGAAGCGACAGCTTTGGATGCAGCTGGGAAAAGACACGCTAGGGTGGTTTAACAAGTGTGTAGACAAATATCAAACTCCGGTATGTCCACAATAAACAATAATGGGAAATTGTGGAAATGTGTAATTTTAATAAAATGGCGATTTATGTAGGAGTTATGTGTATTAAGAATATATAAAAATAAAGTTTAATTAAGAGATTACGCTTTAAAACCATGTTGGCATATCGGTGTTAGATGTACACTAACGAAATATCATCATCAGCCCATTTAAGTCCCCACTGCTAGGGCACGGGCCTCCCTCAATCACATGAGGGGTAATTGCCATACTCACCACGCTTGGCAGACGGGTTGGCGAGGGTTTTTATATAAATGCAGAGTTTTCCTTCTCTGAGGCAGAGTATAATAGGCCACCCTCACTCTTAACGAAATATAAGATGCAGGTATGAATTTATTGTGGACTTAACTGATTTGGAAAAAAAGCTGCTGGACTTATCTAATTTTTGACTAATTCCATCTTCGAACTGGCAGCCATCTTGGACGCCATACTTTGCTCTCATGGTCCATGTGGACGTGCTTGAGATTGATATACACTTGTCAATTTATGGACGTGCCGGGGTTTGAAATAAATCATTGATTTTGACCGTTATTTTAAAGAGAGTCTCTGGGGACTTATCGTGATATGGAAAAAAGTAACAGAATGACAACTGAAATTCAAATTTAGCTCCATTCATAGTTCAATTTAGAGTATGTGTGTGACTTACCGGAGTTTGATATTTACCAACACAAGTAACAAAGCATTCTTACCGTTATTTTTAGCCAACATAATGAGATAATTTTCGTTTCGCTTTAACATCTGCGTTTGCGTGTTGCAGTCTCAATGTCTGAAACGAGATATAAATAAATATTTCACAACGTGAAGTTGTACATGTATACATTAATCTGCCACCGAGACATATAAATAAGTTTTAATCAATTAAATAGAAAATAAATAAATGACGTATGTTTAAGCAGGATTAAGCGTTAGAGATGAAATATTAAATATATTTATCATATAAGCCTAGTTCCTATACATGGTGTATTTGTGAACATTTACACCCCTTTAACCACGTGTTCTACTAACCATTCTGAACAACATTTGTACAACGAATTTTTGAAATTCATCGAAAAATTTTCGACTCTCCATACAAAACGACTAATTCCGACTTTGTATGAAAAGTTGAAATTTTTTCATGAGAATTTCCAAAAGTGATAGAACAAATGTTGTTCATAATGGTTATTAGAACACGTGGTTAAAGAGATGTAAATACAGATATACACTGTATGTGCTAGTGCTAAGTATCATATTAATCTTTTTACATTATTTTAAAATTTAGTATTTTTTTATTACATTGCGCGCTTGTGCTAGCCACTACGCAAAATAGGTCGTCTTTATATGAATAACATTTTACAAAATGCAACTTTGGGGAGTTAGTTGGTTCAGGGACGAAATGATGTGAACTACAGACCAAGACAAAAATGTGAACCTTTCCCATGGTTTAGTTCTTATGCTATTCCGCCAGAGGGCGCTAAGCTTTACAAAGTTTCCACGCTTCGCCGATAGATTACGCTAAAACATTGAGCGCCTCGATTAATTCCTATACCGCGATGACGAGATTTTTTTTCGTTTCATGACCCTCCGCAGTAGAGTCCAAGTTGGTATCGCTTCTCGGCCTTTTGGCTAAGATCAAAGTGTAGTATCTGTTCTTTTCAGCTTAATATCTGAAAGTTCCCTCATTGAGGGACCAGTATATTAAACTGATTTTTGTAAAACGATGGGATGTTCGGGGCTCGCTCCACTCCCGTCACGGATCGGCCCGGCATTGCAGTGCCGCCGGGATCGGCCCACATAATACCATTTGAGTCTCTATTTAATTAGGGTGTCTCTGTTGACATCAATATCCCTTAACAACATTATTCTACGACTTTTGGAGTCGAAATTTTTTTCGACCTCCAAGTTACGTGACCGACTTTGTATGAGAAGTTGATTTTTTTTAAGTGCACTTCCAAAAGTCATAGGAAAAAAAAAATGTTCAAAATGGTTGATAGAACACGTAGTTAAAGGGATGTAAATGTTTACATATACACCCTGTATAAGCTATCGATAAATTTTTGAGATTAAGTCCACGATTAATTATCTCTATTCCTGTGTTCCTTTTAATGATGGATGACTCAAGAGTCAGCCAATTTGGACTGATCGTTGAAATTGACGCCCACCAGCACAGATAACTGATATAGGCCCCACAGAGCCGAGAAATATCGGTTGATGAACATTATGTATCTCGATTACCGGTGTGTTTTGCTTTTTCTTTAGTCTTTCTCAAAGCTGCTATAGAACATGAAAAAAAGTATTAATATACAGGGTGTATCGGTAAAAGGTTACATAATGCCAAGAATTTTATAAAATAAATTTCAATGGTGTCCATTATTTTTTGGTATTTTTTTTATTTTAATAAAATCGTCAATAAGTGTTAAGAAAAATTAACTGTTCATTGGTAAGTACTCTCTGTATGCAGATATATTTCATCAACATCATCATCAGCCCATTTAAGTCCCCACTGCTAGGGCACGGGCCTCCCTCAATCACATGAGGGGTAATTGCCATACTCACCACGCTTGGCAGACGGGTTGGCGAGGGTTTTGATATAAATGCAGAGTTTTCCTTCTCTGGGTGCTGATGATCATGCCTGCAGCTTTACCATAGTCGCCTTTTACGACACCTCGGTAAGAGTGAGGATCAGATATATTTATAAAAGATATTTATTTCAAATCAGCCATAAAGTAAGTTTGACATAATGAAAAAAATATATTAAGTGTGAATTAAGGTGACGGGTAGGGCACACTAGCGACGCCAATAGATTTAAATTTTTAGCTACTAAACCGGATTAATTTTAAACAATTTCGGGGTTACAACCTCTCGACAAACACTTATACTATTTAAAGTACTTACTTATATACTCGCCTTCCAATCTCTTTGATCTTAAAAGGAACTTAACATTAGGTACTTACATGTTCAAATTCCTTCCCCTGTCCATCAATCAACGAAAAGAGACAGAAATATATAAAAAATATCCACATATTTCCTTTAGCTTCAAAATGCATGTACTTACTGAATAACCTCGCGTCATTGAAAAGAATCCGGCGATTAAACTGTGGATTATTGATTTTGTGGTTGATTAAATCATATGTTCAATTAGCTTAAACATAACATATAACCAAACAATAACGTAAAATGACGTCACTTTACAATCCGTGTATTTTGAAATCAAATATCTCGGAAACTACACGAGGTATCATAGCATTTTTTTCAATTATATTATTTATTTTCAACCGAGTTTAAGGAGAGCTAGGAGAATGTTCAATACAACATGTGCGGATAAAGAATGGGATCAGAAATGGCCCCACGAGTGCGAGTATAGGCGCAAATAGTGTGCGAGCGAGAAGTGCATAGATGCGCCGCCATTTCTGATCCCATTCTTTATCCGCACAGGCTGTACTATACGTCGTGTAGTTTCCGAGACATTTGATTTCAAAATACACGGGTTGTAAAGTGACGTCATCGTCCCAGTACTTCGCAACACTGACTCAGTCCACTCGCATGTCCCGGTAATAGGTACATCGCACGTAACTCCATCAACTCGATTGAAAATAAAAAACTTGACTGAAAATATTATTATAATACGTCATGTATTTCCCGAGATACCTAATTAAAAAAAAAGTTTCACGGTGACGTCATAATACGAGCGCGCGCATGCAAAATTTAAATTTTCTATAAATTCATTTATACTTGGTATTTTTTGATGAAACATAAACTTATGATTAGATAGCGAATGTCAGTCGGCAGTCGCTTCATTATAATTATCAGACTTCCCGAATCCTGGTGGCTTAATCCGTCCAGTAATGAACGAGACTATACCCGGTCGCATCCAAACAAAGGAGACACAGCGCATGTGTAGTTCAATAGAGGGAAACTCCGATTCGGTCGTAGACCTGGAAAAGACGTATCTTTCAAAAGATTGAAACATTTCCATGTGGATCAGTGCAGAGATGCGGAACAGTGAAACGCTTCATTCGGAACATCGACTATCTGATAGATCCCGTGATTCATTCCGCTTATTCGGCTCACTCGATTCATGATCGATGATGGTATCGTGGTGAATCATGAGTCCGCTCGTGACCACGAGTGCTGTAACGTAGCCGAAACGTCGAGCAAAATATGTGAGTACACAATGTTGTATCACATAATAAATATCGTGTTAATTCCCGTCTTGATGAATTATAGTTACAATGCAATGCGAAAATCTAAAATAAAAAAACTATTCATTCAGCTCATTCGGTTCATCGGATCATCCCGCTCATTCGGATCATTCGAATCATTCAGTTCACTCGGACTTGAGATCCATTTGAGTCGATTGATTAGAGATTCGGAACAGTGTATCATTTGGTTGAGTCGGGTCACTGAGTCGTTTCAGTAAAGAGTTACACACGCCTATTCGGTCGTAGATAGATAGATAGATAGATAATATGTTTATTTGCATCAAAGGACACACATGCATACATTTTAAAATGATAAGAAAAAGAAAAAAAACTATAAATAGTGTAGGTACAGTAAAACAATATAAACAACGGAAGACAAAATAAGCTCATGTGTGCCGCAGCGATACAGAATGGCTGCAGCTCAGTACGTACCTAACATCTGCTTAAATATAATAAATAATAATAAATAAATATTTCACGACATCACATACATTGATCTAACTCCGAGATAGGTAGCTCAAGCACCTGTGTTACGGATATCATAATCAACAGTGGTGGCATTACAAATATATACATATAATACTTTTTCTTTTGTAAATACATAGTTATAATACATAGGAAACACCCAGACCAATACAAACAAACATGTTCATGCACACAAATGTTTGTACTGTGCGGGGATCGAACCCGCAACCCTTGGACCAGAGGTAGCGTTCACTACCACTGTTCCAAAGTCCAAACAGGTCGTCTTAAAATTAGGCTCTCTAGATCGTGGTCCAAGCGTACCCCGGGCTCGGTAGCGACATCTTTAGACGCAACTGAGAATCACACGCTAAGATGAGGAGAAGAGGATCGCATAAAAAAAATTTGTAGGTATTAATTAAAATTGCCACGCATAAAACATAGGCAATCTGTGCCGATTAGTCAATGATGTTTTTCAATTATTAATCCGAAGTTATAAGTATAAGTGGACAAGTAATTTGTTTCAGGATATCGAGATGGCTGGCGCTGTTAGTTTGTTTTTTTTCCTTTTCTGCCTTTTTTTAGCTGGTGATGGTTTTCCGCAGTACGGTCCGGTAAGTTTCTCACATAAATAATACAGTATACCGATATTTATTTAATCGTTTTATTATCGAAATTATTTCGTTTACATCCCATTGTTAAAAGCAATCCCAATCAGTTCTCTCGCATTTGTGATAAAGTGAAGCGTAATAGACGAGACAATGACAGGCTTTGTATCCACCCGTCAAAGATTGCACTGCTGCATAAAAGCGTTGTATGCATGGCTCCAATTATCTATAATAAAATCCCTAAAAACATTAAGATGCTAAATACTAAATTATTCAAAAAAGCTTTGAAAAAATGGTTGGCTGATAAATGTTATCATTTGCATGAATGATTTCTTAAATGACAAATCTCTCTGAGTGCTTATTGTAATCTTATTTGTATTGTAGTGATTTTTTATTGGAATGATTTTTTGTAATTGTAATGCTTTTATTAGAAATTAACGCTTTTATTACCTATTTAGATAAATTATTATATTTGTACACCTGTATATGGTAAAACATGTTGATCTACATTAGCTCTAACATCTTATAATAAGCATCTTACCCATGTATTATTGTTACCAAAACATGTTTTTGCAAATAAATGAATCTTTATCTTTATCTTTATCTTATCTTTATCCCGAAAACCTCAGCATAGGTATCGTGAATTAAGTCCATTTAGCATGTTAAGGTGACGGGTAGGGCACACTAGCGATGCCAATCGATTGTATTTTTTAGCTACTAAACCGGATCTATTTTAAACAGTTTCGGGGTTACAATCTCTCGGCAAACACTTATACTATTAAATAACCATACACAAATGTTGGGTCCGTTTGTGTACGCAGAAAATTGATTACCGCCAAAAGCGGCCATTTATAGCGTGAATCAATTTTTCGCGTACAAAAACGGACCCAACATTTGTGCATGGTTATTTAATAAATAGTATGAGTGTTAGCTGAGAGATTGTAACCCCGAAATTGTTTAAAATAGATCCGGTATAGTAGCTAAAAATTAAAATCGATAGTATGCCCTACCCGTCACCTTAAGTAAACAAAATATCATAGGTACATTATCGCCGGGTGGAAATTCAATTTTGTATGAAACAGCTGATTCTTTTTCCACTTATTTTGTTGATCTATTAGATAAAATTTTTATTCACGATACCTATTATGTGGTTTTTGGGATGTAAACGATAAAAAAATAACGGTGTATCTTATCAAGTATCATATCATGTATAAAACCGTTTTAATAAACTGGATAAAATACCAGCCAACTATATAATAGTTATTTACGAGATTTCTACCATTTTGTTTGCCAGTAACATCTTACCCGCAAAAACTTTAGTTACCTACTCAGTGACCATGGCGCTTGCAACAGTGCCGAAATATCGGAAAATAAGGTACATGGTAGAAATCTCGTAAATAACTATTCTAATGTTAGTGACCATGAAAGTTTAAAACAATATACCAGCCAACTGTGTTTTCTTTATTATTTACCAAAGTGTCATCGTTATCATCTTCGTCAGCCCATTTAAGTCCCCACTGCTGGGGCACGGGCCTCCCTCAATGACATGAGAGGTAATTGCCATACTCACCACGCTTGGCAGACGGGTTGGCGAGGGTTTTGATATAAATGCAGAGTTTTCCTTCTCTGGGTGCCGATGATCATGCCAGCAGCTTTACCTTAGTCGCCTTTTACGACACCTCGGTAAGAGTGAGGGTGGGCTATTCTACTCTGCCGGGGACCACACGGCGATATTATTTACCAAAGTGTAAAGAGGTTTTATTATTATTACAGGTGGAACGTTTATACGCACAACAGCATGTAAGTTAAAAACTAGCTAAGTAACTAGTCCAGTCGCAACGGTCATTATTAACACTATCCCTCTTATTACAAAAAACTGCTCTGATACCGCTTTTATTCCTAAACTAGCAAGTTCATGATTAATAAGGAATAATGTTAGTTCTTAAATTTTTAATACAAATCCTCTACTAACCATAGACAACTTAGTACCGCAGGATAGTGTCAAAATTGATCGAATCATTCAATCATTCGTTTAGTGACATTTCATTTTGCATAACCTTATTTTGTTGTCAGAAGTAAAAAATCTAAAGGTTGGTTTTTAAGCAGCAATAAATTTAAATATTAACCTAAGTAAGGTTTCCAAGTAATATGTGTTAAACCTTCTTGGTTTACATAGACAAAGTCTACACTCGATTTAAGAAGACATCCTGTATGACAATCTATTCTGTATTCAATTGTCTGCTTACCAAAATATATCGTATGCAAATAAAAATATGCCAATTTACTTTGCCCCTCTAACGATATAAATAAATGGTTATGGGCCCAATGGGTTAGCTTTAGCGTCCTTACGCTTGGCGTCGGGGTCCGTGGGATCAATGGGTGAAGTAACCACGTCCCATAGCTCCAAATCCGTTAACAGGCATTCGATGGCAAATGCCCATGTGTTGAAATTAGATCCATTTAATTTATTTATGGAAATACCTGATGTACCAGCAGTTCCGTGCCGCGAGCCGTAAGGCACCGATGGATTATCCATAGCACTTTTTTGGTAACTATTTAATGACTATATAGCGCTCTTCAACGCGCGATGCCCATAACCATTTATTTATATCGTTAGAGGGGCAAAGTAAATTGGCATATTATAGACTAGAAGGTAACGACCTTCTCCTTGTTGCTGTGTTTGTAGATGACTTCTTCATCGTGTCAACTAATGACAGAATGAAGAAGCAATTCAAAAATGATCTGAAAAATACTTTCACTGTCAAAGACCTTGGAGAATGCAAGGACTGTCTTGGCATGAGAGTAAATCAGAGTCCTGGGAACATTTACCTGGACCAAACAAAATACATAGAAAATCTTTTGAAAAAATTTGGCATGACAGATGCACTATCTGTCACCACCCCTCTTGAACCCGGTCTAAAATTGACTATTCCTGATAAGGAAGAGGACAATGCAGCATTACCGTACCAGGAGCTTATCGGCTCACTAATGTACATTGCCATTTGTACCAGACCCGACATTGCCCATGCGGTCTCATACCTCTCTCAGTTCAATGCACATTACGGGGGGGTACACTTTAGGGCCGCTAAGCGAGTTCTTCGTTATTTGAAAGGCACCAAAGAACTTCGGCTGCATTACCATCAGACAGCCCAGTTCCGTGCAGTGGGGTACGTCGATGCGGACTATGGAAACAATCTTGTGGACCGTAGATCATTCACAGGGTTCGCTTTCCTGGTGAGTGGCTCTCCTATCTCTTGGGAAGCACGCAAGCAGCGTACTGTTGCGCTTTCCACCACGGAAGCCGAGTACATGGCTCTAGCTGAGGCTTGCAAGGAGGCTATATACCTCCAGTCACTCATCAGCGAAATTTTCACTATCGCACAACCCATCGTCATCCACACTGATAATCAAAGTGCATTAAAACTCGCTCACAACCACACATTCCACTCACGCACCAAACACATCGACATTAGGCACCATTTTATTCGCGAATCACTTTCACACCACAACATCAATCTCATGTACATATCCACACATGACATGATCGCCGACATCCTCACCAAACCTTTGCCGAAGCTGAAGCACAACAAGTGTACAGTAGGGTTAGGTTTAGGTTAAGTCGCGTGTTATTTTTTCTAATCATGTTTTTGTGTAGATAATAGATAGGTGTGTAAAGTAGGTTCAGGTGTCTTTATATAGGTTTTTTTTGTGTGCGTTTATATATAGGGTGTGTGTGTAGTGTATATAGGGTATGTTGTGTTTTTTGTACTTGCTGTATATTTTTTGTCCAATTTTTTTTTTTTATACAGGGTGTTGACTTTGCGGGGGGGTGTTAAACCTTCTTGGTTTACATAGACAAAGTCTACACTCGATTTAAGAAGACATCCTGTATGACAATCTATTCTGTATTCAATTGTCTGCTTACCAAAATATATCGTATGCAAATAAAAATATGCCAATTTACTTTGCCCCTCTAACGATATAAATAAATATATGCATAGGAATTGCTTATATTTTTGGGATTAAATCCCAAAAATAAATTAACTACTTCCGCACAAATAAATTTAGCGTAAAACGGAATGAACTGTCACAGGGATAAGTTGTCATGGTTACTGAATCGAAATTTGGAGGTTATTATTTTAGTTCTCATTTTAAACTGGGGGTCCGGGTGGTTTAACTCTATTGGTATGGTATACTAAATAACGTTTTCGGATTACAACTAACCATGTCGTTGAACGCAACGTTTAACCGCTGAGCGTATGTCGCCACCATCATTCATTTGGATGCCTAGTCCCATAGTTGTTAGAACTAAAATCACTCGACACAAACTTCGTAACAACTTGCAATGGATGTTCTATTATTTGCCTTTTCCATGTTTCTAGACCATTTAGACAATATTACACTTTTTTACCCGACTACGGCGAAGCAAAAAGGAGGGTTAATATTTTGACCTGTGCATCTGTTCGGTGTATATAATACTACTCTTTGTGTTCGGTTGTTCATCTGTTCCCTCATGACTTCTAAACTAGTTATCATATTTGAACAAATGAAGTGTCGTTAGAAGCGTCTTGATTGTCTTCTGGTTATAGGCGTCATGACGTCACGTTAAATTGACTACAGCGCCCTCTAGAGGACTTAGTGTAAGGAAATAAAAAAATTTTTGCTTGACGGTACCGTGTGGGGTATCAAATGAAAGAACTTTTTTAGCGCATTTCAAATATGGTATTTTATTTACATAACTAAAAATATGTATATACTTTATAATAAAATAAAAAAACGATTAATCTTTTTTTTAGAATAAAATTATACAAAAAACATTAAAATTTGAAAAATAATAAATAATCTTAATTACGAATAAGTCCTAATTAAAAATCGATAATTTATAAAAAAATAATACAAAAAGTGTCTTAAAATTAACTTAAAATCTAAAACCGTGTGGAAGCCGTCATCAGGGCAAGGAGGAGGGTCTTTGCCCTGATGACGGCTCATAGACCTCACCAACTTCAGGAACACTTCTTGATGGATAAGACCCTATTCTTCATACACCGCGGTTTGGAGTGCCTGTAGAGTCGAAGGATCCTGATCCCGAGATCGAACCTTACGTTTAAGATGGGCCCAGAGGTGCTCTATCGGATTCAGATCAGGACTTCTCGCTGGCCACTGCATCACAGAAATTTGGGACCTCCGCAGGAAGTCGCTCACGATGCCTGCAGGGTGAGCGCAAGCGTTGTCGTGCATTAAGGTGAACCCCGCGCCAAAAAATTCGGCAAAAGGGACCACATGCACATCCAGAAACTCTGTGATATAGCGGCAAGCAATCAGCGACCCTTGTCCGCGAGCACCTCCAGTCCGGGAGAAGCAGACAAGGTCGGTTTTGCCGGCAGCCGACATATCGCCTCAGAATATGCAGGATCCTCCTCCACATTCCACCGTCTTCTGGATGCAGGCTCAGGCGAAACGTTCACCCTGCCTCCGGTATACTCTTCTTCGTAGGTCGTTGCAGAAAAGTCACATTCGTGTCTCGTCTGAGAAGAGAACAGCTCCCTACTGCTCAATGGTTCAATCGACGTGGTCGCGAGCAATTTGCAAGCGGGTTCGCTGCAATGAATTTTGGACCTGCAGCTCTAGGTTAGGTTCTTCTCCTTCAGTCTTCTTCTAACCGTGGAGACACTAACGCGTAGTTCGCACGGGCCTGGAGCTCCTGTTGCAACTGAACAGGGTTTGAGAAGCGATTTCTCAAAGAGTACGACACAACGAACCGGTCGTCTCTTTCCGAAGTGCAGCGACGTCTACCGGACCTATGTCGCCGGAATAAGCCACCAGTCCCTAAAAAGCGGTGGTAGATTCTTCGAACCGAAAAACGGCTCAGATTCAATTGCCCGACAACATCACACTGCCGCACCCCTGCTTGAAGTAGTGCAACAACTTGAGCGGTTTCATCAGCCATGTCATCAGCTTGAAGTAGTGCAACAACTTGAGCGGTTTCATCAGCCAAAAATAAAAAAAAAAAATAAAAAAAAAAAAATGGCCACGTAAACAAACGCATATAATAACTGCTTCAATATTTATAATTAATTTCACTCGACTGTAATTCGTGAATTAACATCTACTCTGTATAACTCAGCGTCCTGTACACAAGTGATAGTGTATTTAAGTGAAAAAGACTTCTCGCACATCAGACAACGACAAAATACTTGAGGTCACCTTCTCGATCCGTTTGCGTTCAATAACATGACACTATCATTAATTGTGATCACCAAAGTTCTAGAGTGATAATTCAAGACAGTGAATAGTGATTACATATCGCTAAAATAACATTCACATCATAATTTTGATCTCATTGGCAATTTCACCGTTTATTTTTCGAATTCAAAATTGGACGCATCAACAAAACATTGAACCATAGACAATAGACTACAAAAAAGAAGAAACCACAGTGAACTTTTTTTTTTTTTTTTTTTAATGGTGATGGCTTTGGAATTTGCATATTTTTTTTTCTCTTTGCTTGTGCATTCTATAACACCACCTAGTGCATGCCACAGGAACTAATAACGAAGCATACCGTACCGTACCTTCTACCAGTGTTGCATTTTATTATATTTAATTTTTTTTTTTTTTTTTGCATGTGAATGTTTACGCATTTTACCCTATAATGGCTCAGATATGCAAGGAATGTAACCATTCAATCATTAATAAACAATTCTTAGAATGTTCCGTATGCGGAGAAAATTATCATCTCGACTGCACCCAAGTCACATTTCAACGTTTTCGTATAATGACTTTAGCAAACAAAAAAGCATTTAGATGTCATCAGTGCTGGTCTAAGTACCATGCGAATTCATCTATTGAGAGTGAAACAAAGCTTGTGTCGCCAGAAAGCTGCTTTTCACTAGGAAACCTCTCCGAACAGGAAGCATCTGACCTTAGCACTGATACATTAACATCGACGAATAACTCCACAGAAGGTGAAGGCTATGTGACTATTCAAGATAAATTCTGCGTTAACGTCGCAACGCAAAACTCATTTGCGGATCTGCCTATTGAAGCTGACAGTAAAGATTTCAATACATCGCCATCTCCACCATCTCCAAGTATAAATGAAAAAAATAGTGGTGAAACAGAATTTATAATTAAAGGACTGAAAGAAAGGATTGAAAAATTAGAAGGGAAGCTGGAAATAGCTGAAACCAAAATAGCAAATTTAATAACGCAAAATAGCACATTATCGAAGAGAATTTCGGTTTATGAAGTTGGAGTAAAGCCTTTATCACCAATTCTTAAATCAACAACGAAGAAGAATACGCACAATAAAATGCAGCATAGAAGTCCTAAAGAAAGTGCAATTGATCTAACGAAGGCCCAGGTACGAGCTGAAAACATAGAAACAGGAAAGAGGGATGACAAAAAATATTCTGACAGTAAAACTAATAGTTGTCTAATAATCCCTTCTTTAGTCGAAGTGAAACTATGTAAATACAACAGTAGAGTATCAGAAACAACACAGAATACAGACAAACAACAAATTAGTAGAAAAATATGTCTGATTAGCAGTACCTCAGGAGACCAGGTATTAAAATTAGCGGAAAATACCCTTCACTATTCAGAAGTATGTCATTATAAACACTCAGGAGGTAATATACAACAACTTCTAAACGGAATACAAAATAAATTAATAAATTTTTGCCATGATGATTTCTGTATAATATTTATAGGTGAGACAGATTTCAATGAGTCTAGTAACATACAAAAATCTATTGAATATATAAAAGCTACTTTAAAAAATGTTCAACACACAAATGTCATAATCTGCCTCCCCACCTATAAACATACTAAATTTATAAATATATTTAATAAGAGAATCGAAATGTTTAACAAAATGTTATACTCCGACAATTTGATTCATGAATATGCCTATTTATTAGATAGTAACGAAAATTTAGAGTACAACTTTGATTATTTCATGAAAAGTACAGGGCGCATAAATACCTACGGATATAGGACAATATTTTCAGACCTAAATCAATTAATTAAATACATTTTGGAGAACAAACTTTTAAATAATTGTCAACTGCAAACAGAAAATCCTACTGATTCACAAAAGTTTTTTCGTTAATAACTACCCTGTTTTAAGTACTATTCATAATATAAAATTGTTACATCAAAATATAGCAGGTTTTATTTCTAAGCGAGATATTCTTGAAGTAACTATTTGTGATTTTAATTCTAAAGGAGAAAAACCTGATATACTTTGCTTGTCTGAAACTTTTATTAAACTAGGAAGTGAATGTAGTTTACATGTTACGGGTTATGATATTGCAGCTACTTATTGTAGGAAGGATGGTAAAAGAAGGGGGGGAGTGGGTATATTACTACGCAAAGGGCTAAGATATGAAAAGATAGATGATATCAAGAATTACGCACAAGATATAACTTTTGAATGTTGTGGAGTAAGATTGCTAGGCTTTGATTACCCTATAATTATAATATGTGTCTATAGAACTCCCAATTCCAAGGTAAATTTATTCTTATCGACACTAGATGAAGTATTCCAAAAGTACACGAAAAACCCAAAAACTCGTTTTGTACTGGTAGGTGATATCAATATTAATACTTTGAAATTATCAAATAGTAGCAGAAGTCTCTGTGATTTGGTTAAAAATTATAATCTTGTTTTACATATAAATGAACCCACAAGACAAAATACATGCATTGATCACATAGTAAGCAATATCGAAGAAGCCAAAACTGAGCTCATTCCTCTACAGTTATCAGATCATAATATGGCACAAATAATTAATATTCCAGTCCACAAGAAAGACATTGAACCATTTCAATATTACGTTTTTAAGAGGGACTACAGCAAATCAAATTTAACTAAATTTAAAAAGAATTTAAAAGAATTCTCATTTGCAGATATATTCAATGAATCGGATGTAAATAGAGCTATGCAATCTTTTCATGAAATAGTAAAATCATTATTTGATATAAGTTTTCCTATAAAGAGGATAAAACTTTCAAATAAATATAAAAAGCCTAACTGGATCACCCAAGGACTCATTAAGAGTTGTAAGACGAAAAGAATTTTGAGGTATCAGTACTATAACAGCAAGTCTACCGAAAAGATGTTAAAATATAGAAAATATTCAAAGATCTTACGCCGCTGTTTGAATGTTTCGCAAAAATTACTTAATGATAAATTAATTAGAAATGCGCAAAATAAATGTAAAATGACTTGGAAGATTATTAAAAACAGTAAAGCTGTAGAAAGTGATAATTTCATAAAAGAAATAATAATTGATGGGAACATTATCAAAGATCCAATAAGAATAGCTAACGAATTTAATAATTTTTTGATTGATTCAACAAGTTCACATACTGAGAATACTAAATATAGAAACACAAGTAAGTCATACTTACCGAATTCATTTTTTATTGAACCCTTCAACGCTAAAGAAATAGATTCCATAATAAGATCTCTAAAAAATACTAATGCTACAGGCTATGACAACATTTGTACGAAAGTAATTAAGTTTTGCGCAGAAGAATTAACTCTACCACTTGTATATTTACTCAACCTCTCATTTGAAAAAGGCACATTTCCTGATTTATTGAAAATATCTGTTGTAAAACCTCTTCATAAAAAAGGTAATAAATCTTTCATAGAAAACTACAGACCCATTACGTTACCACCTATTCTCTCTAAAGTTTTTGAAAAAGCTATGAAAATCAGGTTAATGGGTTTTTGTAATAAATATAATATAATAACTAAAGAACAGTTTGGATTTCAAAGCAGCAAGTCTACAACTGACGCAATTTATGAACTTACTAGAGATATAACGGAAAAAATTAACGAAAAAAACCCCAGTTAGCACAGTTTTCTTTGATATGACGAGAGCTTTCGACTATGTTTCACACAGACTGTTACTCCATAAATTAAATAACTTAGGCATTAGAGGCTTGGCACTAGACTGGATTCAATCTTTCCTACATAATAGAACACAAGCAGTTGAGATAAATGGTTTAAATGATAAATTTGAAGTCACATCCAGTTTATCACAATTTAAAGAAAATAAATGTGGTGTGCCGCAAGGAAGCGTACTTGGCCCATTGTTATTTATTTTGTACATAAATGACCTTCCTGAGGTGACTAGGCATAAATGTGTTATGTATGCAGACGATGTTTCAGTTATTATTCCTAAAAATAATGTAAGCAATTATGAAGTAGAAATTAACCGCACAATTAGTTCAATAATTCAATGGCTACATGACAATAATCTAACGGTAAATGTAAGTAAAACTAATTTCATACAATTTGGAACCAATAGACAAAATAAATCAAATCTTAATGTTAATTACGAGGGACATGAAATAAAAGAATTAACGGTTACGAAATTCTTAGGCATTGAGATTGATGATAATTTGGACTGGAAGCAACATATAGAATCTGTTCGAAATAAAATAAATAGTTACGTGTATGTCCTTAATAGATTAAGAAATTCTTCAGCGCTTTCAACTACATTAGCAGCTTATCATGGCTATGTGTCATCTATTCTGAGCTATGGACTTTTGATTTGGGGCAATTCTGTTGATTCCAATAGATTGTTCATCGCTCAGAAAAAATGTATCCGAGCAATGTGCAATAAAACTCCTCGCGATTCATGTAGGCCATTGTTCAAATCCTTGGGTATATTGCCTCTTCCTTCGTTGTACATTCTTGAAATAGCCAATTTTGTTAAGTGTAATATTCAACTGTTTAAAAAATCTAATTGTACATTTTTGAGGACTGTCCGTGATCCCACGAAGTTGGTGTACAATAAAAACCCAAATATAAGCCACTACCTTCGGCAATGTGATGCCATGTGTGTTAGAATTTTTAATTCTTTACCTAGAGACTTAAAAGAGCTCCCTAATCCTAATATATTTAAGCGTAGATTGTTTGGGTGGCTTAAAGAAAATAATTTTTATTCTATACAAGATTTTTTTAGAATTTCTCAAAATAGAAATAAGTTAGATTTATAAAGTGTTATTTATTTTTATTGTTTTTCCTATAATATGTTTTATTATTACATACGTAAGTTTAGTTTATTATTTACCTGTAATCGTGTATGTGGAACATAACACTAGGTACTTAAAATTTGCATGCCAAAGTTTGGCAAAATATGAGAACAGCTATTATATTGAACAACCCATGTACTATACCATATTTTAAGCAAATAAAATTATTCTTATTCTTATTCTTCTTATTCAGCTGTAGTATCCATTTTCCAGATGTTCTTTCTTCAGTAAAGTCAGTGCGTGTTTCCTCTTCGGTTTAAATTATAATTAATACGGATGCATGCGCATATCAAGAGTTAATGACATTTGAACGTGATTTTCTTAGAGGTGTGTTTTTTTGACGCCGAGTGTATAACATTTACAAACAAAACGCTACTATCTACATAAAATACTTGTATCTACCTTATTATCCAAGTTATAGAATTCGGGGTAAGATTGAAAATGTTTTTTTTTCAATTCCATTCACTTGGAAAGATCTCACCGGGCACAAATCAGTCCACAGACACAACCACGCACTTCGTGCGGTGATGGCCGACTGATAGGAGGGCTCGAGGGGTAAGACGTAAAAATGGCGGTTTGCAAAATGTTGCCAAGACTAAAATGATTACGCTTAATTAGGCGTTATGGGCGACTTTTTGTGTTACTTCTTTTTTCTTCTTCCCCCCACTAACCCTACCTACATATTACATACATACTTTTTTCCAGTTATTTTTAAGGAAGATATTTTTTAATGTCTTTTTTATCACAAATGGAAGCACTACTGGATGGCGGCGAAATTGAGCGGGATCTCGCTCGTCTTATCTACTTTTTGATCTGTTTTTTATTGCACTCGAAATTTGGATTAACGCCATAAGTGGCCGTTTTTGGCGGTAATCCAAATTTCGAATTCATAAGCAGACACAAAAGTTGAGTATAAGTATTAAATAAATAGTATAAGTGTTTTCCGAGAGATCGCAGTTGCGAAATTGTTAAAAAGATATCCGGTTTAGTTGCTAACAATTTAAATCAATTGGCGTCGCTAGTGTTTCCCTTCTCGTCACCGTAAACTAATTAAAAAATTATGACAAATACCTCCATTTACTTCACAGGGGAACCGCCAACCCTTATTTTTAAACGGAATGTTGAAGAAAGTTTTGGCAAAAGGAGCAGAGATCGGTACCTCGCTAATATATGGCTTAATGCAAAATCGTTTTCCGGTGGGTACCAAATTATTTGATATATACATCCAAATAAAATAAACGCGTCTACTAGTCTCTGAATGTGTTACTAATTTAGAAAATGTCTATTTCCATCAGGTGATCTGTAAAAAATCAAAAAATATATCTATACTTTTTATTGAATAACCATGCACAAATGTACGTGAAAAATTGATTCACGCTAAAACCCAAAAGTGGCCGCTTTTGGCGTGAATCAATTTTTCGCGAACGCGTTTACCCAACATGTGTGCATGGTCATTTAATAAATAGTAAAGTGTTTGCCAAGAGGTTGTAACCCCGAAATTGTTTAAAATAGATAAGGTTTAGTAGCTTAAAAATTAAAATCGATTGGCGTCGCTAGTGTGACCTACCTAAATCCTACTGACAGCGGCATCTCTTATTATATGTATAATATATGGCGGCAACGCTTATAGGTAATCACAAAACGCTTGCGCGATGTAATCGACACCTAGCGCCATCTACGAGGCGGATGAAACCCCTATACACATAATCACTGAATGCAGACTACTGATGCGCAAACGTAGCTTACATCTAGGAAAGCACTTTTTGAGCCCCAATGAAGCTAACTGAATAAAAATACATATACTATTTATTAAATAACAATGCACAAATGTTAGGTCCGTTTTGGTACGCGAAAAATTGATTCACGCCAAAAACGGCCACTTTTGGCGTGTATCAATTTTTCGCGTTTGTGCACAGACCCAACATTGTGCATGGTTACTTTAATAAATAGTATAAGTGTTTGCTGACAGATTGTAACCCCAAAGTTGTTTAAAATAAATCCGGTTTAGTAGCTAAAAATTAAAATCGATTGGCGTCGCTTGTGTGCCCTACCCGTCACCTTAAGGGATTTATTAATAAACCTTTGCTAGTAATTGACGTTTGAAACAAAAAATCGTTCGGGGCTGCCTTATAACACCGATTTAACAAGCATTTATGTACAAGACCCTATCCCCCTTATTACAAATCCCGAACTTTGGATAGTCCCGAAACAAAATTCGTGTTGGAAGGGGATTAAATGAGCTTTACTAATACCTTTAATAAAGTGGTTAATGTTCATCATTCTTCATTGCTTTGTGCTGTGTGGTACTTAATATAATTGATTTTTTATGTAATACCTGTATATTTCACGAAAACTAACATAACAATACAATTAACATTAATAACATACATAATTTGTTTTTATTATTTCATAGCTCGCTGGTCGACCAAAAAATGCATTGTCATACAGCGATGGGCCAAAAGCATTATCATATAGCAGTGGCCCAAATTCATTACCAGATAACAATGTGCCGACTGCATTGCTAAGTAACAATTTAGCACAATTCCCCATGCAAGAACTACTCAACAACATAAAGGCAGACGGAGTAAGTATCTTTCTTTCTAGTGTTTGGTCTGGTCACCGATCCGACCAAGTCAAGGCGAGTCAATATTATCAATTTCAAAATATCGACAAATTCATTGTAATGAAATGATATTTCCCTATTGTAAAAAAAAAATTAACATCTAAAAGTTCGTTCATGTTGCACAACAACGATAGACGTTGTCTACATAACGCATGGCGTTGCAAACATGACGTACGGCGTTGCAAACATGACGCGCGGTGTAGCAAACATGACGCGCGCCGTAGCCAACATGACGCGCCGCGTTGCCGACATTACGCGCCGCGTTGCAAACATGACGCAAAGCGTTCCAAACATGACACGAAGTCTATTCAAGAACAGATATGGCAAGTCCACTGCCACTTCAGCTTGGTAATCAGATGAGCTAATCGATAACTTTAGTTCTGTGCTGGATCACCTCATTGCAGATTCGATTCCGCAGTGAAACGACAAGCTTACAGCTCTTTCCGTAGCCTCCTAGCTTAGGCGAATTTAGACTGCGTGAAGTGTTCACGCAATCTAAATTCGCCAGTGTTGCCAATGGCATAAAACGTACACAACAGTGTGAATAACATTGTTTTTTTTTTTGTTTTTCAGTCAGGACGAAAAAAGAAGGTAATATGTACAACCATGCCAGAATTGGCCAGCCAAAAGTTCTGTGTAGGCGTCGAATTTTTGCCGGACTGAGTAAGTATTTTTTTAAAATGTCTAATCATCATATATACACTCCTCATCATCACAGAATTACTTACTTACCCACCATCAGATGACCCGTCTACTTTTTTTATGTAATAGGTGGCAGACCGCAGATGAGTAGACAGATCACTTGATGATAAGCAATTTTTGCCGCTCATGGACACCCGCGACACCAGTGGAGACACAAGTGCGCTGCCTACCCTCACTCAAGCAGCGAAACACAGCATAGTAATGCTTCACACTGCTTTTTTGTGAGGCAGTGTTATTACTCCGGTCGAGCCGGTCGGATTTTTTTAACAAATCACAAATACGGACACCAAAATAGTCATGGATCATCGTCAGCTCATTCAAGTCCCCACTGCTGGGGCACAGGCCTCCCTCAATCACATGAGGGGTAATTGCCATACTCACTTACGCTTGGCAGACGGGTTGGCGAGGGTTTTGATATAAATGCAGAGTTTTCCTTCTCTGGGTGCTGATGATCATGCCAGCAGCTTTACCTTAGTCGCCTTTTACGACACCTCGGTAAGAGTGAGGGTGGTCTATTCTACTCTGCCGGGGACTACGGGGCTAGTCATGGATGATAAATATGTTATTTGGTAATGTCACTATGTAACCTCTCCCCCCCTTTCCCCCCACCTGACAGACAGGCCTAAGCGTGACTGGGCGTCACAGATTTAACGGGACGTCAATCTAACCACACTGTTTAATGCTGGTAGGAAGACTTTACACACGCTCAAATTTGATCTCTTATTCGTGTTTGTTTCCTCACCGATCGGAATTTCTTTTTTGCAGATTCATAGTTCAACAGAATGTAAAAATGGGGACTTTTCCAACAGTTTTCAAGTTATGGACATTAAATAAAATAGTTTACAACCACTTGAGAAATTTGTTTCTCTTAATACCTTTTAATACTTAGGTATATGTTATTATCACATCGGTGCGCGATGTAGTCCACGCCCAGCGCCATCTAATGGGACAATTAGGAACTAATGTCCCGGAACTAGAGGGTTGATGACTAGCACAGATATTTTTACCTTGCCTTCTGATTGCCTTCTCATCTTGGTTGGTCTGTAACTGAATGCAAATTTCTACTGAGAAGTGTCAAAAGCCGTGTCAGTGTTGTTGCCATATTATCGTATGAAATAAATAAATGTTTATTGCAAATAACTTATAAATATCTAGTACAAACTTTTTTTTATATGATAGGTGCCAGACGAGCAGACGGATCGCCTGGTAGTAAGAATTTCCCGCCGCCCATAAACCTTTAAACCCCCTTTCCCCCGGATTGGACCTCCGGTTTTCTGTGAGGTGTGTGTGAAGTTATCAGATAAAATTTTGAGTCAAGCGTAAAGCTCTACAATATACCTTACCTACTCTATGACCTAACTTCACAAACTATAAATTAGTACCTACCTTAATGTGTCGGGTAGGGCACACAAGCGACGCCATTTGATTTAATTGTTACCATCTAAACCGGATATCTTTTTAACAATTTCAAAGTTCGAGCATCTCGAAAAGAAGAGATTACGTATAACGCCAAAAGTGACTTACTTTTGGCGTGAATCAATTTTTTGCGTCCAAAACAGACCCAACATGTTTGCATGGTTATTTAATAAATAGTATAAGTGTTTGCCGAGAGATTGTAACCTTGAGAATTGTTTAAAATAGATCCGGTTTGGTAGCTAAAAATTAGAATGGATTGGCGTCTATCTAGTCTGCCCTACCCGTCACCTTAATATAAATAGTAAGAGGGCTTTTACGGTCCATTGGCGCCGCCAATATGAAAAATTGTTCAAAACATTTAATGTGGAAAAATAGTAAAAGTATTTGTATTTTTTGACGCTTAGGTAGGTATTTTATACGCGCTTTTCATGTCCATAGGTAGGTAATCGAAACATCAATTTTCAGCCTTAAAAACTTAGATGAAATAATGATTACCTAATTTATATCGCCGTTACCTCAAAAAACACCAAAATAATTAATATTGTTTTTTTTAAATAAAAATCTTGTTTCGTAGAGACAATGGCAAAGAAATCAGAGAGTAAAAACCAGTTTTTCTGTAAAATTAAAACTTAGATGAAATAATGATTAATTTTATATCGCCGTTTCCTCAAAAAAACGACAAAATCATTGATATTGTTTTTATTAAATACAAATCTTGTTTCGTAGAGACCATTGCATAGAAATCAGAGAGTAAAAACCAGTTTTTCTGTAAAATTAATTTGAAGGAGGATAAATCGCCAATTTATTAAAACAATGTGCGCAGTTAAGGTGACGGGTAGGGCACACTAGCGATGCCAATCGATTTTAGTTCTTAGCTACTAAACCAGATCTATTTTAAACAATTTCGGGCTTACAATCTCTAGGCAAACACTTATACTATTTATTAAATAACCATGCACACATGTTGGGTCCGTTTTTGTACGCAAAAAATTGATTGAATACTTACTAAAACTTAACTTTTGGGTCTGCTTTGGTAGGTACTCGAAATTCGAATTACCGCCAAAAGCGGCCGCTTTTATAAATTTTTTGCGTACAAAAACGGTTCCAACATTTGTGCATGGTTATTTAATAAACACTTATATGTGTTTGCCGAGAGGTTGTAACTCTGAAATTGTTTAAAATACTTAGATCCGGTTTAGTGGCGTCGCTAGTGTGCCCTACCCGTCACCTTAATGGAATATTCGACGGAAATTAGTCTTTATTAATCAATCAGAGAATTTGATGAAATCGCGTTTGATTCGTAAAATCATTTGTTAACATGACAGTCAGTGTGCAGACGAGTTTTCTATTTCTTTGGCCATCGCTTCTCTGTGGTCTGGTTGTTTCCTCGCTACATGAAGCAGGTAGGCCTACACACGCACCGCTGCAAGAGACTGGTAGACCAATACATCAGCTTCGGACACTTCAAGTGCGACTGGTCAGTTAAATATTTCAAATTGTTTTATTGCTAAACCACCAGCTTCGGGTGCAATATTAAACATGTGTAATTAGTTCCTACATTTAAACCTTTCCCTTGAATTACTCAATCTATTTCAAAAAACCGCATCGAAATCCGTTGCGTATTTTTTTTCTACATCGGTGGAAAACAAGGTACCTACTTACCTACCGCAGCCTAGACGTTTGCAACTCTAAAAGACCTGCATACGCGCTGCGATCCTTTGAAAACCTTATAGGGATGTTCGATCCGGACACATTGTATCGATACTCCAAATCGCAATGGATCGAATCGATACGAATATCGATCCAATAGATTTGATACGTTTTTTTGTATCGATCCAGTATCGTATCAAGTATTTTTTTTAGTTGAACAAGTTTTATTTTTAAAAATTTAAGGTTATGAAATGAAATGAAATGAAAATGAAATGAAATGAAATGAAATGAAATGAAATGAAAATTGTTTATTCAATTTAGGTCCATACAGAACACTTATGAATGTCAACATGTTTACCACTGGTTCGGAATGTAGTTTTCTGCCAAGAAGACACCAGCAAGAAACTCAGCAGTTACTCTTTTAAAAAAGAAATGTTTTACAAAATGTCACCATTAACTTAAAATATAGTACAATTTTTGTGTTACTAATATGGCCCTAAATTATTGTCATTCAAAAAATCGTCTATTTTATAATAGCCTTTCTTCATTAAACAGTTTTTTATATACAATTTAAACTTATGTGTGGGCAAGTCAATAATAATCTGAGGTAACTTATTAAACATTTTTATGCTCAATCCTATAAATGAACTACCAACCTTATGGAGCCTGATATTTGGAACGGCCAGTCTGTGCTTATTTCTGGTGTTAAGGCTGTGACAGTCAGACTTCTTCGAGAACAGATGGAGATTCTTATGTACGTACATAAGGCAATCAAGGATGTATTGAGAAGCCACGGTAAGTATGTCGATTTCTTTAAACAAATCTCTAAGGGAGTCGCGCGATCTAAGGCCATAAATGGCGCGGATGGCTCTCTTCTGTAATACGAAAATAGTATTACAGAAGAGAGCCATCCGCGCAATAGTTATTTAAGAACAAAAAAAGAAACAAAATTGCTTACAAAGGCCAATCTTCAAGGAGGAAGGAAAAAATATAAATTTGATAGCCTCTCTGGATTAATACGATTGCGGCTCTCATTTAAACCTAACCTAAATGAATCAGTTCGTATTTAGGCTATACTTAGGTACTCTGTAGAACAGGAAGACGGTCAGTAATCACGTTACAAATAAATATTATGGTTTGATTTAGTTTACATCGCGGTCGATCCGATCCTCATCTTGTATCGATCCACTAAGGGATCGAAAGCCATTGTATCGATACAAAAATCGGGTGGATCGTATTGCTTTGTATCGATCCACACAAGTATCGGATCGGATCGAACATCCCTAAAACCTTAACACTCCTTTTTTGATGACCTCATGCTGTATTCCCCCGGGAAAACCTCTGATGGCCTCTTTCACACATGATGCACATTCCACAGCCGGAGCGTTCGCGAAGTTTTAAGCATACCTACATACATAGGGACAGACAGCGAAAGCCTCTCTGTTTTTACCCGACTACGGCGAAGCAAAAAGGAGGGCTAAGATCAATTAAATCTATGGTTATGATTTTGACCTGTATGTATGTATGGTTGTTCATCTGTTCCGTCATAACTTCTAAACTACAACCTGTGTGGATAAAGAATGGGACTCGAACTCGTGGGGTGCGAGTATAGACGCAAATAGTGTGCGAGCGAGAAGTGAATAGGTGCGCCGCCATTTCTGATCCCATTCTTTATTTATCCGCACAGGTTGTAGTTATCATTTTTGAACAAATGAGGTGTCGGTAGAAGCTTCTTGATTGTCTTCTGGTTATAGACAGTATAACTTCAAGTTAAATTGACTACAGCGCCCTCTGTAGGGCTTAGAGTAAGGAATGAAAAATAAGTTTGGCTGGACGGTACCGGGTGGGGTATCAAATGAAAGAGCTTTTTAGTACATTTCAAATATGTAATTTTATTGACATAACTAAAAATATGTTAAATAAAATTAAAGTTTAAAAACTAAAACCCGACTACCAAACAAACACGCCCCAAAAAGTAAGAAACAAGAAAATTGTATCTGCTGAAATTATTATGCCGTATCGCCGTGGACGCATGTCACATCGATTTTATTTTATTATAATAATGAATTTGTTTTGCTACAGTACGTGGCAGTCGGGTTTATAGTCGGGTTTTAGTTTTTATACATCTAGTGATTAATGTATGTGTAATCATACAGATAACAAACAAATCAACCCGACCTGACGCCATCATCTGCTCTTATGGTTCCCCTAAAGAACGCCAACCATCTCAACACAATTGCACTAGCGACTCATGTTGGAGATGCAGACGCAGTGTTCACGGATTCGATTCCGATTATGGTGACGCGTCGAAGAAACTAGCGCCGGCAATAGATTCGTATTACCTAATTGTGGCGATTATGAGACTTTTAGGACAACGGTGAATCCATAGAGGAAAGAACAATTTTTATAAACAATAGAGACTGCGCCATGAAATAGTCAGTCGGAAAAACAAGGAACTAAAATTTGAGATTCCTTGTGATAAACATAAGGCTCAAATTTGAATGGTGATGGCGACTCAACGTTACTTCTTTGGTGGCACCTCTATTTATATATGTTCATGCAACACATACCTACCTACCGAAATGAAATCCTACTTACGCTATCCTATCTACTATCCTATGTATCCTACTATCCTTCGTCTTACATGCAAATAAAAATTACATTTTTTGCAGCCTCCGCCCCTGGTATGTTTATTACTTTTCCTACTGGCTCACAAACTAAGTAAAAGATATACTGGTTATATTACTTTTTTTTATTATGGCTCTACCCGAAGATAATTCGCCAATGTCAAGCAAATAAATAATTTATGATCCGAAGGTGGCTGTTTTACATAGCCGATGACTATTGATCATTTTCCTCTAGATGGCGCTAGCTCTGGCTAGTCGACTGATGCCTCTATATAAGTATATATAAGTTACTCTATGATCTATATCTACACTAATATTATAAAGAGGAAATATTTGTATTTTTGTAATGAATAAACTCAAAAACTACTGGACCGATTGCAATAATTTTTCCACCATTAGAAAGCTTCATTATTCAGAAGTAACATAGGCTATATTTTATCCCGGTACGGGAAGTAGTTCCCTCGGGACGCGGGTGAAACCGCGTGAAACAGCTAGTATTGGTATAAAGTGAAGCTAATGTTCCGAAAGGATGTGTTGGTGGGTCACTAGTAATAAATAAATTGTGTATAACCAATTACCCATTTACATTCTCAATTAGAGACCAAAGGTGAGTTTTTTAAGCTTTAGCATTTAATTATAGAAATAATTAGGTACTTAGGTAAATACACGGGACAAAACGCGATTATTAAATCAAGCTGTAAGTACGTGCTTTTAACTACAATTATGTACTCAGTGCCACACTGACAAACTGTCAAATTTCTTCATTGGAATCTCACCTTAATGTCAAACACGTTTGGTTCAATATCAGTTGAGGAATTTTGACAGAATGTTGTAACCTAATGTGTGGCTGTTGTACTTATTAAGGTGACGGGTAGGGCACACTAGCGACGCCAATGGTTTTTTATTTTAGCTACTAAACCGGATCTATTTTAAACAATTTCGGGGTTACAACCTCTCGGCAAACCCCTATACTATTTATTTAATACTTAAAGTTAACTGTTTGGTCTGCTTTTGCACTCGAATTTTGGATTACCGCCAAAAGTGGCCGCTTTTGGCGTGAATCAATTATTTCGCGTACGCGACGGACCCAACATTTTTGCATGATTATTTAATAAATAGTGTGTTTGCCGAGAGGTTGTTTAAAATAGATCCGGTTTAGTAGCTAAAAATAAAATCGATTGGCGTCGCTAGTGTGCCCTACCCGTCACCTTAATAAATATAATCGTGTTTTGCCCCGTGTACCTAAATTAATTAATTTTTAAAGCCAGTATTTGTTACTGTCTCACAGAAAACCAGCGTGAAGCATCGCCTTCGCTAGTTTTGTCGAGTGAGGCTACTGGAGGCCCAATCCGGGGGATGGGAAGGTTGGCAGCCCACTTGTGACTCCGCGGGCACAGTAGATATATCTACTGTGCCGCTGGGGTTGCAGGTGTCTATGGGCGGCGGCAATATTGTCAATAAGACCGGAAGAGGTCCTTTAAAAGGGACTATTTTATTTCTAAACCAAAGTCTATCGTCGAGTTACTTTGAAAACTCTACGAAGTTATTTAACGTTTGGTGCTACTTTTTTTTAAATTCTGTTTATAGTAGAGGTAGATGCTCCTAGGTAGGTAGGTACCTTCTTCTTCTTCTTATTTTATTTGTGGCAATCAACTTCTCGACTGAGAATTACTCCTGCCATTATCATGTTTTAGATTTTAGGCATTATATATGTTATAGCGGGACAACCGAAGATAATTCGCCAATGTCAATTAACTTTTTGAGAACAAGTAGGTAGTCAACAGTCGAAGTCAGTCAAAGTCACAGTCACTCAATAAAACGCCGGTGTTTTGCGTTTTATCGACCGACGGATTCAGCGGATATCACTCTAAAAGCAATCGCGGGTTTTAAGACTCTACTAGGTCCAAGCAAGTTGTCACGAGACAACGCACTCGACACACAATAGCAGTGTTAAAAACGATACAATCCAACAATTCTTATTATTAGGATCACTTTGCGGCACTTCACTGCACAAATAAACACCAAACTTGCACACTAAAAACCACTATACACTAAAACTTTTGAATTGCATCAGCCCACGCGGCTTCTTTTAGCCCTACCCGCCGAATCGGGTAGGTACCTAATGTAATGTAATATGGGTGTAATTTTAAAAATTCTTTTAACAGATAAAAAATGTAAGTTTTTAAATATTAAAAAGATGATAAATAATATTTAATTTCTACCTTATTACCTTGCCGTAACACAGATTAAAACTACCACGTTAGGTAAGAGTTCCTAACTAGGAATCTGCTATATTCTGTTCTATTAAGTTGTATCAAAATATGCATTGTAACAAAATAATGTAATACATTTGGATTATTTCTCATCATCGTCAGCCCATTTAAGTCCCCACTGCTGGGGCACGGGCCTCCCCTAATCACATGAGAGGTAATTGCCATACTCACCACGCACCATAAGTGCAAAGTTTTCCTTCTCTGCTGGGTGCTGTTGATCATGCCAGCAGCTTTACCTTAGTCGCCTTTTACAACAGCTCGGTAAGAGTGAGGGTGGCCTATTTTACTCTGCCGGGGACCACACGGCCATTATTTCTAAATTTGTCAAATAATATTTAAGTAGATTGTGTAAGTGTACTTTATGAGAGAAATAAATAAACGAATTTATTTAATTAATTTATAATGTCAAAAACACTACATAATATTTTACCTCATACATAACTTTATTTTTACAGTTAATTATTGTAAGTCAAATATTACAAAAGTCAAATATTAATTAATTGAAAGCCATTTTTAAGGGTTGTTAAAAATAAATTACAATGCAGAAATTATTATGTACCTACTTACTCCTCAAACAGCAAATGCAAGTAAGCGTTTATAATAATCTGATTTATTTTGTGAAGAGTATAACAATTTATGTACCTATTAATCAACAAAAGGGCCTTCAAACCCTATTAAAAAATAATATCTGAGTGTAGACGCAAATAGTGTGCGAGCGAGAAGTGAATAGATGCGCCGCCATTTCTGATCCCATTCTTTATCCATTCGGGTTGTATATGGAATAAGGTGGGCAGCGCACTTGTGCCACCACTGGTGTCGCGGGTGTTTAGGGGCGGCGGCAATCGCTTACCAAAGCAGGTCAGGTGATCCACCTGTCCACAGTGGATGTCTGCCACCTATCACATAAAAAGATTATGTGTTGACTCGGGAATCGAACCCGTGACGCTTGTGTCTCATCAACCAGCGCTCGTCTAACAGCTGCTGTACTAAACGGTTAATTACTGACCATCATTTTTAATTTCTTGTAGTCCGGGTCCCGCGAGAAGTACGTAAGTTAATCCTACGTCGTCTTTAAAATAAATTTAAAATTTTATGGAATGTCCAATTGCCACAGAATCCACTTGTGGAAGAGCCATACTTCGGCCACATAAAACCCCGGCGTGAAGCAAGTCTGTGTTTTGCGGAGTGACTGAGGGTAATAATTTTAATACCTAATGTACTACATGAAAGCAATAAATAATATGACTATGACTCCACTGGTATTGCGAGTGTCCGTCCACGCCACGGGTGACGGATAGCCTATCTAGCGACACCATTCGTTTTTAATTGTTAGCTACTAAGCCGGACCTATTTTAAACAATTTCAGGGTTACAATCTCTCGGCAAACACTTATACTATTTATTAAATAACCATGCACTAATGTTGGGTCCGTTATTGTACGCGAAAAATTGTTTCACGCCAAAAGTGGCCGCTTTTCGCGTGAATCAATTTTTCGCGTAGATACGCGTTGGACCCAACATTTTTTCATGGTTATTTGCCGAGAAGTTGTAAACCCCGAAATTGTTTAAAATAGATCCGGTTCAGTAGCTAATAATTTAAATCGATTGGCGTCGCTAGTGTGCCCTACCAGTCACCTTAACGAATCAGATGATTCGTCCTAAAAGATGACGTAGTAATATAACTGAGGATACAAAATTCGGTATCTTCTCTTTTATAATTATTTACTTTATGCCTAAGTGTAATTATTATTTTATTTGTTTTTTCCTCAGGAGAAGTACAAAACAACAATAGACATAAATGGAATAACCGTTCCAGCGCATTTCATATGCGGTTCACTCTATGTAAGTATGTATTGTATAATAAATATTAGCCAGTTTAGTTCAGGCAGCTGTAGCAACCAATAAATGTTTGTTGGGAGGACCTTCTGCGCTTCGGTGGCTTCGGTATTCAGGGTCACCAAGTAATTATTTAATATACAAACAAAAAATATGATATACCAAATACCTCTGAATTTAAAGGGCTATCAGCTTTTTTTGTAATTAAAACTAAATAAAAAAAAAACATTATTTTAAATTCCATTTCTTTTTTCATTCCAGGTCTATGCGGTAGGTTTCGTTTTTTTAGGATATTTAAATACATTTTGGCTTCCTCAGGAATTAAATTCGCTAACTACATATTATTGTAATATCTATGATATATCCTATTCAATCTACCTGAAATATCTCATCAGATCCCAAAAGGTTTATTCCCGCTGTCCACCCTCTGCTTGTCCACCCCGGTTGGACAGTGAAACAATTGTTAAAATAATTCCCGCTGTCCACCCCCTCTTTCAACCTAGAATGGGTGGACAGCGGGAATAAACCATCCCAAAATAAGGTTGACTCTATGAAAAACAGAAAAAAAGACCGAACACAATGTAGGTATCTTTGAGTAATGTGAGTCTTTTTTATCAACAAAAAATTGTGTTGGGGCGGAATCGGAAATCGAATCTATGAGACGTTTACCTATGTTAGTTTTGGTTACGTCCGTAGACATTGTGTCTAAGCACAGACGTCTAAGTTAAGGCTTACCGCTAAAGCTGCTAACGGGTCATCAATATTCAAACACTGCCTCGGTGGCGCAGTGGTTAGTGGGTCGCACTTTAAAGCGACGGCTGCGCAAGAGGTCCCGGGTTCGATCCCCGGGTCTGGCCAAAAATTTGTACCTAAGTTTTCGGTAAGAAATTCTTAGTGGCAGCCGGGAGTCTGGAAGGTGGCGGTCTTGTACCCCCGTGCCTCGGAAAGCACGTTAAGCCGTTGGTCCTGCGCCCAATCCCTCTCTGGTCGTGTCACAGTAGTGTCCCATCGGAATATGAGGGTAAGGGAATAGAGAGTGCACTTGTGTTTACGCACACACTTGAGCACTATAATATATCCTGCGTACGTGGCTGATCGTTGAGATTGGCCGCCGTAGCCGTAATCGGTTGGAGGATATTATTCAAACACATATTTACATATTTAAATATTACAGCCCAGTGAAATGGTACTTTTTTAAATTAACAAAATCTTTGAACTTATTTTAACATCCTCCCATAAAAAATAAAGGCCTAGTGTCCTTTAAAAAGCACTTATTCTCGAGTCCTTAATCTTATATCGTTTCGTGTACACCGAATGTATGTACCTACAACCTGTGCGGATAAAGAATAGGATCAGAAATGGCGGCCAATCTATTTACTTCTCGCTCGCACACTATTTGCGTCTATACTCGCACTCGTGGGGTGCGAGTATAGACGCAAATAGTGTGCGAGCGAGAAGTAAATAGATGCGCCGCCATTTCTGATTCCATTCTTTATCCGCACAGGTTGTATGTATGAATTCAGTGTAGTTGTCTACTTATCTGAAAGTACACCGGCAATTTTCTTAATTATCTCTTAAATGACATAGTTAACGTGACTGTAGGGCACACTAGCGACGCCAATCGATTTAAATTTTTAGCTACTAAATCGGATCTATTTTGAACAACTTCAGGGTTGTAACCCTGAAGTTGCTTGCCTCTCGGCAAGCACTTATACAATTTATTACATAACCATCCATAAATGTTGAGTTTGAAACGCGTACGCGAAAAATTGATTCGCGCCAAAAGCGGCCACTTCTGGCGTGAATCAATTTTTCGCGTACAAAAACGGACCCAACATTGGTTATGGTATGGTTATTTAATAAATAGTATAGATAAGTGTTTGCCGAGAAGTTGTAACCCCGAGATTGTTTAAAATAGATCCGGTTTAGTACCTTACAATTAACGATTTGCGTCGCTAGTGTAGTAGCCCTACCAGTCACCTTAACGTTGCTCATTAATCTGTGGAACACTGTGGAATAACTATACGCAGCGGGCCATCAACGCACTCCGAATCCAATATAATAATGCGTTCAGGGTACTGGTGGGGCTCCCGCGCTACTGTAGTGCATCTGCGATGTTTGCACACGCGCACACTGACGGCTTCCACACCGTGGTGCGGCGCGGCATGGCGTCGCTGATGCACCGCACGCGCGGGAGCCCCAACACCATCCTGAGCGTGCTCACTCAGCCAGAAGCCGGACAGCCCCGCGCTGCGGCACTGGCTCCCTGTGCATGTGCGCTTGCGCGGGGTAGCAGCGCGCGGCAAATACCTAAATTAATTGGTTGTGGTTCTACTAACATAGTTTTTAAGTATTTTTGTATTCCAATAATATAATGGGCGAAGCCTGAAATAAATGAATTTTATTTTATTTTTATTTATTTCTATTAGGTTCTTTATAAAGGCCAATGGAATCCACAGGGAATAAATACTATTTAAGAGTTTTTTTATAGTTCTATTTCATCCCATATGACCTTTTGCTTCACAAGTTAAAAGGCTCCGGCATACGAGGTCCAGCCTACAACTGGTTCCGTTCATACTTGCACAATAGGAAACAAATAGTACAGATCCAACACTACAACAATAACACTAACGAGTTAGAAAAAGTACAATCAGCAGAAGAACTCCTAACAGGCTCCATCCCGCAGGGAAGCGTATTAGGATGTGTACTTTTTCTCCTCTACATTAATGATGCTCCTAAATGCTTAGACACTGAAACGACCTGTAATCGAAACACGTTTTCCAAGCAACTGTTTTAATTTGACATAAGAAGAATAAAAAATACAAATATTAAAAACCATAAATATTAAAAGGAGGTTAGTTGCTGGTCGCCAACATGGCCCCCCACGGTGTGAGCACCAGTAAACTTAGGGAGGCGACCAACAACTATAGGTCCCTAAGCAAGTGACGCAGGACACCCCCTTTCGCAGCCGCATCCACCGCTTAATTATCTTCGTTCCGACGAAAAATGCTTCGTTCCTCTTCAGACTTAGGAGCCCCGTCCGGACCAAAATGTGAGCTATAGGAATAGACTGTATGAATGAAAGAGTGATTTAAATAGGTAAATAAAATATATTAATAAAATGAACAAATTATAACCACCGCTAAGACCTGACAGCAAACAGACAGCGCCAAAGACCAAGAAAAACAGAAAATGTTTCTTATACAAAAGGCTTCCTAGCCAGCCTGTAGTCAACATACGGGGTAATCGAAACACGTTTTCCAAGCAACTGTTCTAATTTGACATAAGAAGAATAAAAAATACAATTAATATTAAAAACCATAAATATTAAAAGGAGGTTAGTTGCTGGTCGCCAACACGACCCTTCCCGTTTTATTCCATATCATATTATTATTTTAATATCTTTGTATTATTTTAATATCTTTTGTACCACTTAACATGCAATGAACGATTATGATTATGATTCTCTTTAGATGAAAGCGGATGTCCAAGCTTGCGATGTAAGTAACGTGTTTCCGGTTCTTGTAATTATTTCTAAAGTTCTTTGATATCTCCGGTTTTAAACCTACGGCCACAGTGTCTCCATTTTCCGAATATCGTTTTGATTTTAAAGTTCTTATTTCAGGACTACATTTCGCCAAAAGACAGGTACTAAATTCTTAAGAAAGGCTAAATGGATGACTTAAGTACAGTGCTTACCTAACCCACTTTTACTTCTTTGTGTTTCAGTGGAAAAGGCCTGAAAAAGGTAAATAAAGTAAGTATGTACAACCTGTGCGGATAAAGAATGGAATCAGAAATGGCGACGCATCTATTCACTTCTCGCTCGCACACTATTTGCGTCTATACTCGCACTCGTGGGGTGCGAGTATAGACGCAAATAATGTGCGAACAAGAAGTGAATAGATGCGCCGCCATTTCTGATCCCATTCTTTATCCGCACCGGTTGTAGGTTAGGTAAGATTCATAGTTGACATTAAAATAAATAAATAAATATTTCACAACATCACATACATTGTTCAGACTGCGAGAAAGGGTAGCTCAAGCACCTATGTTACGGATATCAGAACCAACAGGGTGTATCACGACTCCATCTCTGGATCCTTGGTCCTCGATATCTATGTCGGTGGCTAAAGGCGTTGCGCCCGTGCTTGGGAGGGTTCGATACCCTGCAGCTGTCGGAGAAATGTTCGTTCTCTAAATTGTCATCAGCTCTGGGTATATTAGGGCTTTGGACATATTATTACCTTACTCTATGGTGATAGACCAGGATACGTTCACCTGAGGGTAAGCGATTGCCGCCGCCAATGGACTTCCGCAGCCACAATAGTTCGTTACTCTTGTCACTCTGGTGGTCACAAGAGTGGAGTCACAGCGAGCTGCCAACCTTTTGACCTTCCCTAAATTGGAATGTTTCAGCCGGTTTTTTCGTAAAGCCGTGGTATCACTCCGGTTGAGACGGCCCATTCATGCCGCAGCGTGGCTCTCGTCTGGCACATTTTTATTGGTTACTCCACCTTCATAAAACCTGTTCTTTTCTTCAGCTAAAGACACCGAGGGGCACTTACCGTCCACCAAGAGGAAGGATTGCGCCATCATCATCGGTCATCCATACCTGCTTATTCAGCGTTTCGGAGCAGTACTGCACCCAGTCCGTGGTCGATACCAAGAAAGGTAGGGCCATTATTTTTCTTAAAAATAAAATCTTACATGGCCAGTCTCACTTCCGTACTCAGACGCCAAATTAACTTTTTTTTTATGTGATAGTCGGCAGATGAGCAGACGGATCACCCGATGGTAAGCGATTATCTCCGCCCATGTGGTGTCACAAAAGTGCTGCCAACCTTTAAACCAACCTTTCCCCCGGATTAGGCCTCCGATAACCTCACAACCTCGCCGATTTTTTGTGATTATGTGAAAAACAAATATTGACACTTAGGTATTTCAATACAAATAAAGACTATTCGTAGTTGATGGCGTTAACCAACGCCCTGTTGGTCTAGTGGTTTAAGAACCGGGCCGTGATTTCGAGGTCCTGGGTTCGATCCCGGGTCGAGCGTAAAGTATGTTTCGACTTTTTCGATCATAGCTCGAGTTTTTAATCACCAATCCACATTTGGCAAGTGTGGTGATTAAGCCTAATCCCACCATAGTAGCCATAATTGGATTTCTATGATGGAGGCCTTTGCCCTGCAGTGGGACAGTTTATAGGCTGATACCTTATTTTTTACTTTGTTGATTGTCATGTGCGAAATCCCAAAAGCTTGGAAAACAGCGGTGGTCATTCCTATTCATAAGGGTGGTGCAAAGAATGACCCTAGCAATTACCGCCCAATCTCACTGACGGGGAACATCTCTAAGCTGTTGGAGCGTATTATGAATAAGAGGCTGATGACATATCTAGAGAAGAACAATTTGATCTCAAGTAGACAGTTTGGGTTCAGGAGAGGAAAATCAACAGAGGACGCAGTGACTCTGCTAACTGATATTGTATCCACTCATCTCGACGGTGGACGTAGCTGTGTCGGAGTCTTTCTAGACCTGGCTAAAGCCTTCGACACAGTGTCAGTCCCGGTATTGTTGAGAAAGCTCGAGGACTATGGAATACGAGGGACAGCTCTGAGCTGGTTTTCAAGTTACTTGTCGGGGAGAAGCCAACGTCTCAAAATCGGCCATCTCATGAGCGGTGAACAACCTATAAGTTTTGGTGTGCCCCAGGGCAGCATTTTGGGACCAACTTTGTTTATATTATATATGAACGATATTTGTTCCGTCCCGCTACAGAATGCCGATATTTTTTGTTATGCTGACGATACAGCAATCGTTTTTTATGACAAAACTTGGGAGCTAGTTCGTCAAAGGACTGAGGAAGGTATGAAGATGATTACGCAGTGGTTGGGCAACAACATTTTAACTCTCAATACTGTCAAAACCAAGTACCTCTGTTTTCATAAGACTGCTGCCTCGTCACCTAAAACCAATCTTGACCTCGTGAAATTACACAGCTGTCGAAATGAAAATCAGAATCAGTGCAACTGCGATCATATTAAAAGGACTGAGTCTTTGAAATACCTTGGAGTCATAATGGACGAAAAATTATCTTTTAAGGAGCATATCTTGCAAACGGCTGGTCGTGTAAGGAAGATAATACACGTCATGAAAAATCTAAGGTATTCAACGGATGGGAAAACGCTCAGGACGGTCTACTTAGCGCTATGTCAGTCAGTTGTTAATTACTGTATTCTTGCCTGGGGGGGTGCGGCTCAATCATCTCTTATCTCCTTGGAGAGAGCGCAGAGAGCCGTTCTAAAGGTAGCCTTATTTAAATCTCGCTTATACTCGACTGCAGCTCTCTATAACGAAGCCGAAGTGCTTAGTGTTAGGAGATTGTTTCTGGTTAGGGCTGCAATTCATACCCATAAATTAGTTATTAATTCAAATGAATACGGGGAGCTACTTAAAAGGAGGGTTTTCAGAATACCTGTCATTACCACAAAAACAACATTTTCCCATCGCTTTGGCCGTTTCCTTTTCCCCCGCTTATACAATAAACTAGTCAGGCTGTACAACTTCGAAACCCTGTCAGTTTTTCAAGCAAAACGTCTATTGACGAAAATATTGCTAAGGTGGAGTTACAGTGAAGCGGAAGACTTGCTGAAGCCAATACAATAATTTACTGTTATCACGGTAATCATACAGTCACACACACATACACACACACACACACACACACACACACACACACACACACACACACACACACGCGCGCGCACACACAGCTACAAATAAGATGCCCATAATAAATTTTGTTCTTAGCATAATAATTTTATTGAATTGAATATGAAATGTCTAAATTTAATAAAACTCAATTTGTATTTTTAAATAACTTAATAATAAGAGTAATGTTTTTATTTTTTCACAAAATGTTGGATCTGTGCAATATGTACTCGTGCCTAAAATGTTAATATAGGAAATCGTTTACTGTTCCTCACAGGACAGGCCTAGCCTAGTGTGAGGACCAGCGAAAATGTACCGAAATGTGATTTTTTGATTAATAAATATTTGTATTTGTATTTGTATTTGTATAAATTTAGAAGATTACTAAGTTATTGGTGCTGGTTTTCTGACCAGCACTTTTCTTCTAAGATGAGCCTACAAGCTCTACCGTGGAAAAGTCGAGCTTCGGCACAAATGGGCCGGCTTAGGTACAGTTGCACATTGGTGTAACTTATAAAACTGGTAAAACTTTTTTTTGTATGTGTAGGACATTAATCTATGAAATATTTTCAGGAAACTACGAATTAAACCGTCTCTTCGACCGCTGGAAAGCCGCCGAGGATCGCGCCCGCGCTCGCGCAACGAAGGTCCGCCCTCACGGCCGTTTCAAAAGAAAACATACACAACAAAACTTCGTCAGTGGAACTTTTCTGAAACAAGATGATTATGTAACAGATTCACTTTAACCTCCTTCTCCTTGTGGTTTTATTTTAGAAAACTATATACAGACAGCCACATATTAGATTACCACAATCAGCCAAATTTCGTAATTTGATATTGGAACAAACGTATTTACGGTAAGTTGATTACTCCGACCTGTTGTATTATGAGCTTGAGTTCACTAAAGCAAAATGTAGAATAAGGTTAAACTTTAAAAATTAATGACACCCGCGTTCCCTTTTTTAACCGACTTCAAAAAAAAAGTTCTCAATTCGACTATTTAAGTGATAAGGATTCTTGGTCATGTTAATTGATTAATCTTTTGAGTTGTTATTCATAGTAGTCTATTAACTTTCATAATTGTATTTTTTTTCTCTTCTCAATTGAAACACTGTAACATCATCAATATTTGAAAAGAGTAACTACTGAGTTTCTTGCTGGTGTCTTCTCAGTAGAAATCGACATTCCGAACCAGCGGTAAATATTATGTACCTATTTTGACATTCATAAGTGTTCTGTGTGGACCTAAATTGAATAAAGAATTTTTTATCTTTACATGTATATGTCACCGGAAAATAACAAGATCCGTAAGTTTATCAATTTACTAGGAAGCTAAACGGAAGATAAATTGTATTATTACCCGACTACGGCAAAGCAAAAGGAGGATTACGATTTTGACAGGCTATGTATGTATGTATGTCTTTGAGTAAAGATGTATGTATGTTCATCTGTTTCCACCCAGGTAACTTCTAAACTAGTTATCATATTTGAACAAATGAGGTATCGTTAGAAGCGTCTTGGTTGTCTTCTGGTTATAGTCAACATGACGTCACGGTAAATTTATTACAGCGCCCTCTAGCATCGGGCCGGCGGCATTCCCCCAACGCAAAAAAAAGGGGTATCAAATGATAGAACTTTTTAGCACAAATATGTAAAAAAAAATTATATTTACATAACTAAAAATATGTTAAATAAAAATAAAGTTTAGAAATTAAAACCAGGCTACCAAAAAAACACGATCTAAAAAGTACAAAACAAGAAAATTGTCTCTGCCGAGATGATTATGCCGTATCGCCGTGGTCGTACCACACCGTGGTGGACCACGGCGATACGGCATAATCATTTCAGCAGAGAAAGTTTCTTGTTTGTACTTTTTAGATCGTGTTTTTTTGGTAGTCTGGTTTTAATTTTTAAACCTTATTTTTTTTACGTGTATACCTACGTAAAAAAAATAAACTTTCGTAAATTTATCAAATTCCGACGACCTTTTCTCGAGTGTACTGTTATAAAATGTTATTTGATTCGCCGGAGTGCGTCTGCGTGACCGCCACAAAAAAACAATGGCATTCCTACTCTGCTGCGCGGCGTGTGGCCGCTTTTGGCGTGAATATTTTTTTCGCATACGCGTTGAACCTAACATTTGTGCAGGGTTATTTAATAAATAATATAAGTGTTTATTTAATAACTAGATCCGGTTTAGTAGCTAAAAATTAAAATCGATTGGCGTCGTTAGTGTGCTCTAACCGTCACTTAATAACGCTAAAAAACTTACAAGCTTGTCCAATGACGTGTCTAAATATGCATAGAACGCAGAACTATTCCAGTACCTAATAAACAGCCTACCTACAGATCGCGTCACTTGAATATACTTACCAATGAGGCAGAGACCCGTGTAGGTATCAGGAGTGAGAAAATGAAAGAATAAATTGTCATTCACAGTCATTGTATACTTCTCTTAACAACTTAAAGCTATAACATTCTTACTTCATTCGGCCATTCGCATCACTTAGTCTAAATACTTAAAAATATCTCTTATCACTTTAAAATATAAAACCAATCAAACATTGGATATTTCGCACGAAAATTACAAATGATCTTGATCGTGGCTAACGAAAGTATATTTTAAGAGTAATCGTGTGATCTTCAAACAACACAAATCCTTTCATTGCAACCTTTCAGAAAGAATTTTAAAACCATACCATATTTTGACACTTAAC
>CM032487.1:12639518-12655135 GCA_019059595.1 Marasmia exigua
GTGGTGTAATGAGTAACAGAGATTGGCATAGTTTCATTGTAAAATCTGTAGTAGGGCTTCTGTATCGTCATAATTCATATTTGATAACCACTTATGTATAGTCAGCTTGCGTTGTCTTCTGTTCATGTTAACAATATATTTGTTGATCTTATATAGTTTAGTATATTATATAGAATCCAGGAACATGTTCAAGACAAGAGTACCCCAGGCTCCGGAGCGACAGCTTTGGACGCAAATAGGAATCACACGCTAGATGAAATGGAAGCTCTCAAGTATCATATAGAAAGCGGTGTATCGGTTTTCACGCGGTTTCCCGGCAAGAGTCGAGAGTGGAAAATGAAATAGAGCTAAAAGCCATCAACCTTGACATTCTATCCTTTTTCGGATAATACTAGCAATGCGATCCGGCGCTACTTGCTCTTAAGGCGAAGGGTAGCGCACACTAGCGACGCCAATTGATTTAATTATTTAAATACTATATTGAATCTATTTTTAACAATTGCGGACCGTCGGAGACTCCGCAAACCTGTAAATGTACTATTTATAATGTGCATTACTTTTTGGTCCGTTTTTGTTATTCGAAAGTCTCGAACCCTTGATTACGCTAAAAGCGGCCACTTTTGGCGTTAACCAAAGATTAGAGTGCAAAAACCGTTATTTTTGTATCGTTTACATCTCGAAAACCACATAACAGGTATAAAAAAACAAAATAAGCGAAAAAAAAACCAGCTGTTCCATACATTATTGCCGGGTGGATATTAAATTTTGTGTAGAACAGCTGATTTTTTATTCGTCTATTTTGTTAATCTAATGCTAAATGGACTGCATTCACGATAACTATTATAAGGTTTTTGGGATGTAAACGATACAAAAATAACGGTGAAGACTACACATTTGTGTGTGTCATCATCATCATCACCTCAGCCAATAGACGTCCACTGCTGGACATAGGCCTCCCCCAATGTTCTCCACACAGATCGGTCCTGTGCCGCCCGCCGGGCACTTGGGGCCTTGTCTTGCAGGTGAGGTTGACTTAGGCCCCGTTAGATATTGAGCGGGACCCCTTACACCCCTCCCTCCCCTTTGTGTGTGTATCAACCTATAAACTGTCCCACTGCAGGGCAAAGGCCTCCATCATAGAAATCAAGTTACCGCTACTATGATGGGATTAAGCTTAATCACCACGCTTCCCTAATGCGGATTGGTAATCACAAACCCGAGCTATATTCGAAAAATACGAACCATACTTACTTTTCGCTGGATCCGGGAATCGAACCCAGGACCCTGAGATCACGGCCCGGTACTGAAACCACTAGACCAACAGGACGTTGATCAACACATTTGTGTATTATTATTAAATAAATAGATACATGTTTGCAGAGTCGTCTCCAACATTCCGCAATTGTTGAAAATAGATCCAGTCATAGCCGTGTGGTCCCCGGCAGAGTAGAATAGGCCACCCTCACTTTTACCGAGGTGTCGTAAAAGGCGACTAAGGTAAAGCTGCTGGCATGATCATCAGCACTCAGAGAAGGAAAACTCTGCATTTATATCAAAACCCTCGCCAACCCGTCTGCCAAGCGTGGTGAGTATGGCAATTACCCCTCATGTGATTGAGGGAGGCCCGTGCCCCAGCAGTGGGCACTTAAATGGGCTGATGATGATGATGATGATGAGATCCAGTTTAGTTGTTAAAGAATTTAATCCGCTAGTGTGTAGTACCTTTCAAAAAATCTTTGAAACGCCTTCAGGTGAGATCAGAACCCACACGCTTTTCTCTAACCGAGTAAAAGCTTAGCTTTGTACCACCACCATTTAATCTACCATATCAATAAAGTTAGGTTTTAAGATGACTATTCTAATCTACCCCATACCTTTTTTTTAAGTAATATTATGTAATAGATAGGCAGACGAACAGACGGATCACCTGATGGTAAGCAATTGCCGCCGCCCATGGACACCCGCGACACCAGTGGAGTCACAAGTGCGCTGCCAACCTTTACACCCCCCCCCCCCCTATTCCCCGGATTGGGCCTCCGGTACCCTCACTCACGCAGCGAAACATAGCACAGTGCTGCTTCACGCTGGTTTTCTGTGAGGCCGTGGTATCACTCCGGTCGACTTTTTTTGAGGTAGATATTTATGTACCTTTTATTATATTATATTTAATATTTATGTTTCATTTCTGTTGAGTATTAGGTATTCTAATAATGCGCCATTGGCAAAATATCCTTTACCTAAAAAGGTTGTCTTAAAGAGACATCTTATAGCAATACGGCAACTTTCCCATCTAATTGTAAATTTATTTTATATTTTGATTATTTATTGCACAAGAAAAAGTACAATTGGCGGACTTAATGCTATACAGCATTATCTACCAGTCAACCATTGGGTGAAGCATAAAAATCTATGGCGGCTTAATAAAATAATATTTATATGACTAAATATGATGACATCACATCACATGATTGAATAATATAAATAAACCTACATAAACTATAAATAGCCTCGCCGAGTTCTGTTTTTCCTGACCACTATAATCTGGACATGTTTTAGGCAAACGCGAATCATCCTAGACCGCCTCGTCGCTGTCCATCAGGTGCGATTGTGGTCAAGCGTTAGCCTATTGACCAAGAAAAAACTAATGTAGCTAACAATCTATGATTTCTGAATTCCACCGACGAGAGTCGAACCCTCAACGCATTCCGTGCTCACCTAACACTCTAATCTGCCTCATGAACCAGTTTAAATAAACTTAATCCCTTGCTTAGCGATTGGAAAGGAATCGCGTCATCTTTCTCCAGTCAGTCGGAAGACGGCCCGCGGCCCGAACGAACGCTACCTACCTTCGCTCTACGATCACGCACTGAAAAATTGTAGAGACAAAAAAGTGAGAAAAAAAAACTGTGCGTTTTATAAATTTTTATGACTTGTGAGTGCGTTTTGTAACTTTCTTTCTGTGCTGTGCGTGATTTTTTGTTCATTAAAAAGTAAGTATTTTTTTTTAATAAAAAAATTAAGAATAATTTAATTTTAAAAAGAAATGGAATGTGTTGAAATCAGTGACATATGTTACCTTTTTCAGCAATAGGGTATATGACTAAGCTCAAGATTTTACAAAATATAAATAGTTTATCAAAATATAGGTGAATATGTGCCAATAGCAAAAATTCTCAATTAAAAATATAACGTCTAGCCGGTTTTATGGTCATTCAAAGATTCATGGGCAAGTCCATTTTAAAAGTATGAAATTATTAAAAATAATTATACCATTGAATAATCCATACAATTTGCACCAACTATTATAATAGAACCATTGACATAAACGAAACATTTGATATAGCTACCATACAGAATTCAAATGAAATGCATACAAAATACTGTCGTGTGACGTCACATCTTAGTAGCCATTTGTATGGAGCGTTTTGGGTTTGCCCAAAATAATGTGATTTTAAAGTTGTGATATCTCAGGTAGTTTAAATGAGAATCAAGTGATTCTTTCAACGATGTTTCTATCATTGAGAGGTCTTTTGATTGCAAAAATAAAAAAAAAATAGTCATATACCGTATTGTTTTTCTGTAGTTTCAAAATTTCAAAAATAAAATTCGACCTGTCTGTAGATTCACAGTAATAAAATAGCAGTGACATGACTTAATTAAATTAAAGCTGTTTTTATTGTAAAATAATTACTTCCTATAAATATAAAAGCGAAATACAAATTTACCTAAATAGAAACACACCTACAAACTTAAAATTTTACAGTAATATTTTTTATAGGGTGTAGAAATCCGCTAAGAACGAATTTAATGAATACCCTTAAAACTGGAGTATTAAGTGTAGGGGGGGTGGACCCCTAAGGGATAAAACAAAATTTCTTCACTCCACGAAGTCCTTTAAGGCCTAGTACTAGTTTTAATTATAATACAAGCTCTTCAATGCAAGTTTTTATTATAATAAAGCTGTAAACAAAACCCTGACCTTACTCAATATATCTAACATTGAGTCTGGTCAGTATCTTAAGGTGACGGGTAGGGCACACTAGCGACGCCAACCGATTTTATGTTTAGCTACTAAACTGGATCTATTTAAAATAATTTCGGGACTACAACCTCTCGGCAAACACTTATACTATTTATTAAATAACCATGCACAAATGTTGGGTCCGTTTTTGTACGCGAAAAATTGATTCACGCCAAAAGTAGCCGCTATAGGCGTGAAACAATTTTTCGCGTATGCGTTGGATCCAACATTTTTGGATGGTTATTTAATGAATAGTATAAGTGTTTGCTGAGAGGTTGTAACCCCGTAAGGTAGGTTTAAGGTTGTTTAAAATAGATCCCGTTTAGTAGCTATAAAATAAAATCGATTGGCGACGCTAGTGTGCCCTACCCGTCATCTTAATACATGCTGGGACACCCAACCAGTATTGGTAATATGTCCGTTTTTGTACGCGAAAAATTGATTCACGCCAAAAGCGGCTACTTTTAGCGTGAATCAATTTTTCGCGTTTGTGCATATACCCAACATTTGTGCATGGTTATTTAATAAATAGTATAAGTATTTGCCTAGAGGTTGTAATCTCGAAATTGTTTAAAATAGATTCGGTTTAGAAGCTAAAAATTAAAATCGATTGGCGTCGCTAGTGTGCCCTACCCGTCACCTTAAATCCACTGAGTAACTAATATCGCCCGTATTTCTAATTTACAGCGGACATTTCCGACTAGGCATCTAACCCGGAACCGCCTGTGCTTCCTAAATTCGTTCACCGAAGTATAAAACTAGCTAATTGGTGCAAAAATAAACACCTTAGCTTGCATGTCGTGTCGCGGTTACCACTAAATTCGTTTTATTATGATATGGCATATCAAATCGAACTTGGCTTCCTATTTTCATGTAAATAAAACAAATCACTCGCTAAGTTATACCTAACCTACTTTATAAACAATTGATTCATCATCATCATCATCATCAGCCCATTTAAGTCCCCACTGCTGGGGCACGGGCCTCCCTCAATCATATGAGGGGTAATTGCCATACTCGCCACGCTTGGCAGACGGGTTGGCGAGGGTTTTGATATAAATGCAGAGTTTCCCTTCTCTGGGTGCTGATGATCATGACAGCAGCTTTACCTTAGTCGCCTTTTACGACACCTCGGTAAGAGTGAGGGTGGCCTATTCTACTCTGCTGGCGACCACACGGCAACAATTGATTATTTGATAGAAATGGGGTGAGCCTTACGTCTCTTAACCACTGCGACCAGTAGATGATCTATTGTGGCAGCCCCATAGCCTATTACAGCACCTCATGTAGCTCCAGTTCCAGGATAAACCCGAGAATCGAGCTGATAGGGGAGCTTTTGATCTCGTCTGCCGAGATCATGTGTGCTCCCAGGTGTCGGCTTCTGCAGCGGTGCAGCGCTATGCACTCGCCGAGGACGTGGATAATCGTGGAAAGCGACAGAAACTGCAGATTTTGGTATCTGAAAGGCCCATGTTGTGCAGGTGCTTGTTTAATTTGCAGTGCTCTGTGAGTGTCCGAGTGAGTGCCCTGACATGTCCTCTACTCAGTTTTATTATTTCAACAGCTTGTTTCTGATCGAACGCCTGTATCATCGCCTTGGACTGTTCTAGTCGAGGTAGTCTTTTCCAAAATTCAGTGCTTTGCTTATAAAACAAACATTTTTTTAAATATATTAAATGGGTTTGCACTTGACCTCATGCCACCTGATGGAAAGTGACAATAAGGTCTAAGATGTAGCGTGCTTACCCAGAAGAAGCTTATTCACTCTCGACTTCATCATCATCATCATCAGCCCATTTAAGTCCCCACTGCTGGGGCACGGGCCTCCCTCAATCACATGAGGGGTAATTGCCTTACTCACCACGCTTGGCAGACGGGTTGGCGAGGGTTTTGATATAAGTGCAGAGTTTTCCTTCTCTGGGTGCTGATGATCATGCTAGCAGCTTTACCTTAGTCGCCTTTTACGACACCTCGGTAAGAGTGAGGGTGGCCTATTCTACTCTGCCAAGGACCACACGGCCATCGACTTAAAGCCACCCAAATTGTAGCTCTCTCGGAATACAGAAGCCGGCAAGTGGTTCCATTCCTTAGCAGTTCGTACCAAGAAAGAAGAAGCGAAACCATATTTTTTTTATTTTACTTTCGAATTTAACTTTAACTTTTGCGCTTCGGCATGAATGGGCCGGCCGGAGTGATATCACGGCCTCACAGAAAACCGGCGTAAAGCAGCTCTGTGCTGTTTCGCTGCGTGGGTGAGTGATGAGACTGCATGACTGGAGGCCCAATCCGGGGAAGGGGGATTTTAAGGTTGGCAGCACACTTGTGACTCCACTGGTGTCGCGGGTGTCCATGGGTGGCGGCAATTGCTTAACATCAGGTGATCCGTCTGCTTGTCTGCCACCTATGACATAAAAAAACTTTGTGTAGTAGAGTAGCTTTAGGTAGGTTTATAATTTAATGGATCATGCTGTGTATGCTATTTATAGGTTACTGTCTAGATAAATGAATATTGTACTAACTACATATGGTTGTTAAGTTGACGGGTAGGGCACACTAGCGACGCCAATCAATTTTAATTTTTAGCTACTAAACCGGATCTATTTTAAACAATTTCGGGGTTATAACCTCTCGGCAAACACTTATACTATTTATTAAATAGCCATGCACAAACGTTAGGTCGAACGCGTACGCGAAAAATTGATTCACGCTGAAAGCGGCCACTTTTAGGGTGAAACCATTTTTCGCGTACAAAAACGTGCGTGCTGTAACGTAGCCGAAACGTCGAGTAAAATATGTAGATACACAATGTTGTATCACATAATAAATATCGTGTAAAACCCCCGACGCAAAAACGACGGGGTGTTATAAGTTTGACGTGTCTGTCTGTGTGTATGTCTGTCTGTCTGTCTATGGCATCGTAGCTCCCGAACAAATCTTTTTTTGTTTGAAAGATGAATAAGGGGGGAGTGATCTTAGCTATGTTAGATAAAAATCGATCCAAGATGGCCGCCGTCACAAAGATATGGATTGTATGTTTTAACACAACTCCCACAATATAGGTATCATATAAAAGGGCTTGAGTAGTAGAATACATTTATTGTAACAAATTTCAAATCCAAGATGGCCGCCGTCGGGGGTTTTATAATTTTCAATTTAATACTGTTCCGCATCCCTGCAGTGATCCAGCTGCCAATGTTCCAATCTTTTGAAAGATAAGTTTTTAACTACAGCGGACAGGGTATACCTGCGACTTATAAAAATATTCACAAAGTACGGTCAGCATCAAAAGTAGATTAACACTTTAGTACCACGTCAAAGTAATCGTTCTGCCTATTATAGTCAGTTTCTAAGAGGTACGTACAAAATGTTACTTCGACATGGTACTAATGTGTTAAGCTACTTTTGATAATAAGAGATAATACAAAACACGTGAACGGCACAAAAATAAACTATGTATCATAATACCCTCCAAACGATTACTGCTACGGCGGACAATCTCAACGATCAGCCATGTATGCAGGATATATTTATTTGTTTAACCTAGGTTAATCGACGACTGTGAGTGGGGCAGTTTGAGTGTTAGTTTAAGCTATTAAATGGTTACAGAAGTTATAAACTGAACAGAACCTGTTGTAACACCAATAGCTCTATATCAACTTCATAACCACTTCTAAAACACATTAATAAAACTAATTGATTTCCTAACTAGCTGACGAAAGAACGTATGAATGGTAATTTTTCACAGCATGCTGAACGAGTAGAGATGAGAACGATAAAGAATAATGACACATGATGAATGAAACTTTCGTTGCACATTTGTCATCGTGATGATGCTGATTGTACACTGATCTGTTTGTTTATGGATTTTTTTTTCAAAGTCAGTGTTGCGAATTCTTTACCTATACTATGCTTGGTTTTTTTCAAGTTCGAATCAATAAGTTTATTTTTTTTTTCCGATTTTATAAATTGTGGGTATGTGGTATGTTTCAAAAGGGTGTAGTTATTTGGTCGCCCCTGCTAAAGGATACAGGGACGTGTAGATCATCATCAGCAAGCCACACTCGTCCACTGCTGGACATAGGTCTCCCCTAATGCACGCCACTGCTCCCGATTTTCGGCCACTCACACCAGCCAGCCCTCGAAAGTCATCATCCCATCTTGTCGCAGGGCGTCCTACACTACGCTTACCGAGTCGCGGTCTCCACTCAAGGACTTTACAGCTCCAACGGCTGTCAGTTCTGCGGCTAATATGACCAGCCCACTGCCACTTCAGTTTGCTAGTTCAGGGACGTGTAGATATAATTTGTTATTTTAAAATTTGGATGCGATTAGGTTTTGTTTCTATTGTTTTGAACTAGCGTGAAAGTATCTTGGCTCTGATTTTGGAGATGATTGCAGAAATACTGAAGGGATCAAGGGAACTATGCTTTGTGAGAATTCCTTATCACCATCGTCAGCGTACTATTCCCGGGAACCAAATTTCAGAATCAATATCCATCTCACTCAACAAATCTGGCTAAAATCTAGGTTGAGCATGCCTTATTTTGCAATGCACTTTCTAAATGTATATATGTAGTATTTCTAATAGTACTTATTTCGCTGACTGAGTGAGGGTACCGGAAATCTAATTCGGAGGTAAGGGAGTTTAAATTAAATTAAATGATCATTTATCTTCTTTTTATGTGTGCATGAGCATATCTGTTTGTATCGGTCTGGGTGTTTTCTTTGTATTATAAGTAATGTATTTACAAAAGAAAAGTATTATACGTATATAATTGTAATCCCACTGTTGATTCTGATATCCGTAACACAGGTGCTTGAGCTACCTATCTCGGAGTCAGATCAATGTATGCGATGTTGTGAAAATATTTATTTATTATTTATTTATCCATATAAAATGTGTTATTAACATAATGAACTTATTAGTTAATACTATGCCTCATCGTCATCATCATCGTCAGCCCATTTAAGTCCCCACTGCTGGGGCACGGGCCTCCCTCAATCACATGAGGGGTAATTGCCATACTCACCACGCTTGGCAGACGGGTTGGCGAGGGTTTTGTTATAAATGCAGAGTTTTCCTTCTCTGGGTGCTGATGATCATGCTAGCAGCTTTACTTTAGTCGCCTTTTACGACACCTCGGTAAGAGTGAGGGTGGCCTATTCTACTTCTCCGGGGACCACACGGCGTATATACTATACCTAGTGTTAGTACTATTGCAGAAGATATCATTAGTATGGAACAGTATCACGAGTATGGTATGAGTGTAGCTGCACCCAGCGGTGCAACAGTGGGGAGTCCCATCTTTCAGCCAGCACGCTCAGGATGCTGTTGGCAAAAAGTGGCTGCTGTTAAAAGTTAGCAATTTGAGTCTGCTATCTATCACATAAAAAAATCTATATTTTTTTCTATATGGAATAGATGAAAGAGTTTACTCAAACTCTGCACTTTTGTATTTTTTTTAATATGACAGCATGACGGATCACCTGATGGTGATCGATTGCCGCGGCCCATAGACTCCCCGGATTGGGCCTCCAGTACCCTCACTCACGCAGCGAAACACAGCACAGTGCTGCTTCACGCCGGTTTTCTGTTAGGCCGTGGTATCACTCCGGCCGAGCCAGCTCATTCATGCCGAAGCGTGGCTCTCCCACGTTCATTATTGTATCTTAGATAAGTATGTACTTAATATTGGAAACGCTTCGTGCGCTACCACAGTTCCACTCACCCGTCGTGTGACAAAACCATATTAACCATTATGTATTTAATTAGTTTCACTAAATCAAGTTTTGTGATTGATACACTGATATGATTCATCGTTCTAGTGTGTAATCAGATCCTCATAAAAATAGATTTATTTATGAGAAGAGAATTGCTAAATCCACCTTTTAAGAAAGCACTAGATTAAATAATGCCTCAATGGCGTAGTGGGTTGTGGGTCGCACTTTTAAGGCGACGGATAACCCCAACTAGCGACACCATTCGATTTTATTTTTTAGCAACTAAACCAGATCTATTTTAAACAATTTCGGGGTAACAACCTCTCGGCAAACTCTTATACTATTTATTAAATAACCATGCACAAATATTGGGTCCACGGCCACTTTTAACGTGAATCAATTTTTCGCGTACAAATGTTGGGTCCGCTTTTTTGCATGGTTATTTAATAAATAGTATAAGTGTTCGCCGAGAGGTTGTAACCCCGAAATTACATTAGCTAACAATTAAAATCGATTGGCGACGCTAGTGTGCCCTACCCATCACCTTAAGCGACGGTTGCGCTTGGAGTTCGATCCCCGGGTCGGGCCAAAATTTGTAGGTACCTACCTAAGTTTTTCTGTTAAGATATTCTCAGTCATCCCGCAGTCTGAAAGTTGGTGGTCTTGTAACCCCGTGCCTCGGAAAGCACGTTCAGCCATTAGTACTGCGCCCAATCCCTCTCCGGTCGTGTCACACTGGAGTCCCATCGGAATATGAGGGCAAGGGAAAGAGAGAAAGGGCAGACGTTTGACCAATATAATATATCCTGCGTAAGTGGTTGATAGATAAGCGAAAATATGCTCCTTAGCTTCCCGAACGCTACCCAGCCGAGATGGATTCGTCGATCGACCTCTTTCTGGAAGTTGGACTTACCAAGCTGGACTTTTTGTCCGAGGTAGATGTTCTCGTCTACAACTTCCAGTTTACCTTTACAAGAGTGTTGTGCAATTATACTCTTTTCGCTTTGTGTGTGGTGACAGATGTCCAAATCTATACATTTTTCACCTGGTCTCTTTCTAACGTCTGACTCACGTATAACTCTGTCCTGCTGTCATCGATATCATGATAAAGCGAAAGAAGTATAGTATGAAAAAATTCACTCTTAATTCCTTCCACCCTACCTTCATATTTCAAGGCCTACGGCTTAACATATTTCCGAGGAACGGGGGTGCAAGACCGCCAACTTCTCGGCTTTTACTGAAAATAACTAATATAAATAGAAATAATGTTGAATAACAGAAGGATTGCCCGATTGAGGATTAGCCGTGTGGTCCCCGGCAGAGTAGAATAGGCCACCCTCACTCTTACCGAGGTGTCGTAAAAGGCGACTAAGGTAAAGCTGCTGGCATGATCATCAGCACCCAGAGAAGGAAAACTCTGCATTTATATCAAAACCCTTGCCAACCCGTCTGCCAAGCGTGGTGAGTATGGCAATTACCCCTCATGTGATTGAGGGAGGCCCGTGCTCCAGCAGTGGGGACTTAAATGGGCTGACGATGATGAACAGAAGGATTGCACCACCCTCTCCTCTTCCATCTAATGTCCTATACCTGAAGGTTGTCTGTTAAACGAGCAGACGGAACACTCGGCGGTAAGCGAGTGCCGCCGCCCATGGACACCCGCGACACCAGTGGAGTCACAAGTGCGCTGCCAACCTTTAAACCCCCTTTCCCCTGGATTGGGTCTCCGGTACCCTCACTCATGTAGCGAAACACAGCACAGTGCTGCATCACGCCGATTTTGGTATCACTCCGGTCGAGCCGGCCCATTCATGCCGAAGCGTGGCTCTCCCACGGTTAAAATATATATACTACTACTTCTAGCTTTTATGTTTTGTATGTTGTGCAAAAAGTATGAATGAATGAATATACTTTTATTGCACTCAAAATAAAGTATGAAAACTTAAAAACTAGATATTACAGGATGTGTACAACGAAGGCGGCCTTTTCACTATGAGCGATCTCTTCCAGGCAACCTTTGGATAAATGACACTTGTTGAAGGTGTAGGGTGGTGCAATCTTAAATATTTATATACTTACACAGAAAGTTTAAATGCAAAAAAATATGAATATTCTAATACATACAAGATATATAATATATATACATATAGCAACTAAAATAATAACAATGGATCCCAAAGCAGACGAATGATTCTCAGAGGACAGGAAGAGATGGGTGAGAGGAAGTGGGAACAGTGGTCTTAAAGGATTAGAAAATGTGATTTAATTTGGGCTTTAAAGATGGGTAGGGAATTGGATTGCCTGATTGTCAAAGTATCTATTTTTTTACGCTAGAGGCGGACAAACGAGCAAGCGAGTTAATTATCTATCTATTTTTGACAGAAAAACTAAGGTACAAATTTAGCCCGACCTGGGGATCGTACTCAAGACCTCAAGCGTATACTCGACCCACTAGCCACTGCGCTAGCGAAGCATAAACTAACAACAATGTAAGTGACCGGCAAACAGTCGCGTGCGCATATTAACTGGCTAAGTAGCTAACATTGCGCGATTACTGTAATACTGATAATAATACTCGTCGGTAATGCGCGTGCCATCTAATACTGTGGTATTACTTCGCGATGAAAACGACAGTGGGAGATAGCACGGAACTGTGAGATGTCGTCCAACTGACTTGTTGCAAGTGTCCATTGGCGACGGCTATTGCGTACCATCGGGTGATTCGAAAGCTCGTTTGCCCCCTAACTTAACTAATATCTAATATCCTCTAACCGATTACGGCTACGGCGGCCAATCTCAACGATCAGTCACATACGCTGGATATTTTATAGTGCTCAAGTGTGTGCACAAACACAAGTGCACTCTCTGTTCCCTTACCCTCATATCTTTTTTTATTTTTTTTTATTTATTATCATAGCACACAAATCAGATTACAATCAATGAGACTTATTTTAGTAGCATGAAATTGTACCTACATAGCGAGATTTTAGTCCAAAATGATTTATGCCTAAAAGTTCAAGAGTAAACAAATGAACAAATGAAGTATTAAATTATAAATTAAATGAAATATTAAATTAAATTATATCAAATTATAAATTAAATGTCAAATCATAAATTAATATTCCGATGGGACACCAGCGTGACACGAACGGAGAGGGATTGGGGGCAAGGCCAACGGCTTTACGTGCTTCCAGAGGCAATACTGCCAACGTCCAGATTCTGGGCTGACACTAAGAATTTCCTAGTGAAATCTTGGGTAGAAATTTTTGGCCCGACCCGGGAAAATAACTCGGGACCTCTTGCGCAGCCGTCTCTGCACCACCAAGGCTAAATATCAATATATAAAACTATAATGTATCAATACGGGGATTAACACGGACGAGCGGACTGACCGCTCGTCCGCTCGTGACCACGGCTGCTGTAACGTAGCCGAAACGTCGAGCCAAATATGTGAGTACACAATGATGTTTCACATAAAAAATATCGTGTTAATCCCCGTATTGATACATTATAGTTATAATGCAACGCGAAAATCTAAAAAAAATATATAATAACATAAAAAAGGGTCATGACCAAGTGGAGAATTAAGGTTGAGATTTTTTGGATGAAAAACCTCCTACCTAACTAGGTTGGCACAACGAACCATAGTGAGTCGTGGCCTCCGATAATAAGAGCCTCCATCCCGTTCGGTCTTGCGCCACTTCCTGCCAGTCATCCGCCAAGAATCCTCGCAAATCCTTATCGACCTCATCTTTCCAGCGGTACTTATCTTACGGCCGGCCGACTAGTGTAGATCATTTAGTATTTCAAAAATACCTGTCAGAATTTTCAAGTATTCTGCTAAGTCCGCACCGATGGATTCTGATGTAAAAAACCTCATCACAAGTGCATTTACCCAATGATGATTACAAGGTGTGACAACACGCGTCTCTCATACAAAACGAGATAACGAACACTTGTTCACGGGCAATTTCCCACACGATCCACTGATGATCATCTCGTAACTTCACACCATATTACCACATTTTTCCCCAAGGAACATAGCGTCTAAGCTTTTGTATGGGAAGGTATTTTTTTTCTAAATTAAGATGTTCCTTGGGGGGAAAATGTTTGTTTTCATCAGTATAATGCTCTCGATAAGGGAGTAAGACGGTTAAAAAAGCAAGGCGTATAAAAAAAAAAAAATGGCAACCCTAAAATGCATGACTTAGACTTGATTAAACTTCCTTTACCTATTACAAATCGAAAACTAAGGATAGCCCCAGGTTAAAACTCGTCCCTGGTTAAAACATTGCGTGTTGGAACGGGATGACATGAGTTTTAGAACGGTAATAACTTTAGATCGTGATTTGTAATAAGATGGTTATTGTATTTGCGTGCGTGTATTTTTGGTAGTCTGGTTTAAGTTTTTAAACTTTATTTTTATATAACATATTGTTATGTAAATAAAATAACATATTTAAATTGTGTTAAAAAGCTCTTACATTTGATACCACACATCGTCATCATCATCGTCATCGTCAGCCCATTTAAGTCCCCACTGCTGGGGCACGGGCCTCCTTCAATCACATGAGGGGTAATTGCCATACGCACCACGCTTGGCAGACGGGTTGGCGAGGGTTTTGGTATAAATGAGAGTTTTCCTTCTCTTGGTGCTGATGATCATACCAGCAACTTTACCTTAGTCGCCTTTTACGACACCTCGGTAAGAGTGAGGGTGGCCTATTCTACTCTGCCGGGGTCCACACGGCTACCACACACGGTACCATCAAGCAAAATTGTTTTTTAGTTCCTTACTCTAAGTCCCCTAGAGGGCACTGTAGTCAATTTAACGTGACTTCATGTCGCCTATAACCAGAAGACAATCAAAACGCTTCTAGTGACACATGGTTGCGTTTTGTAACCCTTTCCCTTCGCACTGCGAAGGTTAGAGACAGCAGTCGTAACTACCCAGATTTCCCAAATTCTCAACCATGGTTTACCCTTGTTTAAAGATAGAGATTTTTTGGCCACTGAACACAAATTTAAACACGAGTGACATAAATACACAAGGAATAGGACAAATTCTGTAGCCAACAAAGCCCAAACTCAGCATTCGCTGCAGTGGCCGAAGCCGCTGCAGCGCCGGTTTGGTTTGTTTGGCGTAGCCAGGTCTCCAAAGCGACAACAGTTGGATGCTACCGGGAATCACACGCTAAGGTGATAAGGAGAATTGAATAGATGTTTTCACCATCTCAACGTGTCTCTCCCAGTTGCCTTCAAAGCCGTCGCTTTGCAGCCCAGGGCACACCTTGGACAAGGTTTTAATTCCGCTCCATTGCGCCAAAGGCACCTATGTAGGTGCCTTTAGCGAGGTGTAATCCAACTTATCAAATACAGAATGTTTATATTTGATAGGTAAGCCTAACAAAAGCCGAACCACGTCCAGTTTGGCCGGACTCACAATAACAAAAATGCATGTGACAATAATAAAACCTAGGTCAGGATCGAGGGCATTATACTGATGATAAGAGACATTTTTCTCCAAGGAACATAGTGTCTAAGCTTTTGTATGGGAGGATATTTATTTTTGTGAGTTAAGGACCATATGTTCCTTGGGGGAAAATGTTTGTTTTCATCAATATTGTGCTCTCGATGAGAGAGTAAAACGGTTAAAAAAGCAAGGTGTATAAATAATATGGCAACCCTTAAATGTATGACACGAATGTACCTACCTAATGTAAAGTATCAGCCTATAAACTGTCCCACTGCAGGGCAAAGGCCTCCATCATAAAAATCAAGTTATCGCTACTATGATGGGATTAAGCTTAATCATCACGCTAGCCAAATGTGGATCGGTGATCACAAACCCGAGCTATGTTCGAAAAATTCGAAC
>CM032487.1:12662807-12678037 GCA_019059595.1 Marasmia exigua
ACAGACACAGGAAGCCTACAAGTTAATACCTAAGAATGAGAATATACCTGCCCCATCATTTGTTTATTTTTGTCTTAATCCCGCGCACGGTGACAGCCGTACGTGTGATTCCGCCAATGTCAAGTGTTTAGAGACACACGTTATATTTTAATATTGACCGGTTAAATTTTAAGGCTTCCAATCTATTTTGAGGTTTCCCTATTGTTAGGGACCCATCTTTTGTTTCGTCGATGTAGCTGCCCTCGGGTTTTTTACAATCTGTCAAACCTCAATTGTTTTTTTTGTTATGGCGTCTATCAATTTCGATTTAACTTTGCTATTGTCGAGTGTTTAAGGTGATGGGTAGGACACACTAGCGACGCCAATTGATTTAAATTGTTAACAACTAAACCGGATATCTTTATAACAATTTCGAAGGTGCAGACTCTCGGAAAACACTTATACTATTTATTTAATGCTTGGTTATACTTAACTTTTAAGTCTGCTTTTATACTCGAAATTTGAATTACCGCCAAAAACGGCCACCCACTTATGGTGTTAATCTGATTTTCGTGCAAAAGAATAAGAATAAGAATACATTTATTGCATAAATCAGGTTTACAGTTTACCAACTTACACTACATTACACGGAATAACAATTTTAGATTTTAAAAATATTAAAGAAACCCAAATTACTTCATAATGTTAAAAAAATCCATCGACATCGAAAAACAGATCAAAATTATTAAATAAACAATCTAAATGTTTGTTTCGCGACTGCCGCTCCGAAATTGTTTAAAATAGATTCGGTTTACTAGCTAACAATTTAAATCGATTGCTGTCGCTAGTACCTATAAGCCTTCAACCAAGAGACACTATGTTCCATAACGAAATTGTTTGGTGTTTTGAGCTGGTTCTCTTTAATTAAATCAGTAACTCCAATTGATATTGAACCAAACATGTTTGACATTAAGGTGAGAATCGATTGAAAAAAATGTCAGATTTGCATATATTAATGTGTGGCTGCCCGAAACTAAAAGGCTCTTATGACCAGCAGTTTAACGCGAAAGTCAATAAGTCGTGAGTTCAATTCATATAACAGAAAAAAAAACTTTGAATATTTGTCACATAGCGTGATCCTGACGCCCAAGTTTGAATACCACAGTGTAATGAAGTTGTAGAAATAATAAAACTGAGTAGAGGACATGTTAGGGCAATCACTTGGACCCTCACGGGGCACTGCAAATTAAACAAGCACCTGCACAACATGGGCCTTTCAGATACCAAAATCTGCAGGTTCTGTCGCGAGGACGAGGAAACGATTATCCACGTCCTCGGCGAGTGCATAGCGCTACTCCGCTGCAGAAGCCGGCTCCTGGGAGCACACATGATCTCGGCAGACGAGATCAAAAGCTCCCCCATCAGCTCCATTGTCGGGTTTATCCTGGAACTGGAGCTACATGAGGTGCTGTAATAGGTTATGGGGCTGCCACAATAGATCATCTACTGGTCGCTGTAGCTAAGAGGCGCAAGGCTCACCCCTTTTCTATCAAATAATAAAATAATAGTGTTATGAAGTTCACTGAAGAAACAGGTATACCTAATTTAGCGGTGAATCCATAGAAAAGTATTTAGATTTTTTTTTGTTGCCTAAAGTGGTTACTTTTAGTAATTATAAAAACTAAATTTAATAAATAACTCCATAAAGGAAAGTATTAAAAAAAAATTTTTTTTAATACTTTTCTTTATGGAGTCACCGTAGTATTTTTTAAAGAAAATCATTATCGCCACAATTGATCTAAATCTATTGGCGCGCTAGTTTCTTCGATTAATGTTTTTCCAGGGACCGAACCCACGACCTTCGGTGTGTTCGAGACAGGATCACCAAATGCGCGGGTCAGTCAAAAACATTACCTACTATGTCTACCATCGTTTTTCGTTAAAAAAGTTGATTTACTGTTCTCTATTGTACTTTGAATAAAATGTAAATTTAATAAAGTGAAACTTATTTTGCTTGTAAGTATTGTGTCACCACCGCCAAATTCACCGTCAACCTCGTAAGAGTACATGTATTGAAAGCCGTCAACTTATTTATGGTGACGGCACACTACCGTCGCCCATTGATTTAAATTGTAAGCAACTAAACCGGATATCTTTTCAACAATTTACAGCTCCAGCCTCTCGGAAAGCACTTAATACTATTTATTTAATACTTATACTTATGTTTTGGTCAGCTTTTGTGCTCGTAATTTGAATTACCGCCAAAAAGGGTTACTTAATATGGCGTTAATCCAAATTTCGATTGCAAAGAGAGATCAAAAAGTAGTGCACAATTATTAAATATACTGGAGCTCTAAAATTGTTTAAAATAGATCCGGTTTAATAGCGAACAATTTAAATCAATTGACGTCGCTAGTTAATGGTATCCGTCGCCTTAAGGCGACGAGGAGCAACACTAGCGCCGACAAATGATTTTATTGGCTGTGGCGAGGAGGATATTTTTTAAAGTGAGTGACAAATATTTTAAGGTGACCGGTAGGGCACACTAGCGACGCCAATCAATTTTAATTTTTAGCTACTAAACCAGATCTATTTTAAACAATTTTGGGGTTACAATATCTCGGCAAACACTTATACTATTTATTTAATAACCATGCACCCATTAAATAACTATGACCCGTTTGGAACAGTGGTAGTGAACGCTGCCTTTGGTCCAAGGGTTGCGGGTTCGATCCCCGCACTGTACAAACATTTGTGTGCATGAACAGGTCTGTTTGTATTGGTCTGGGTGTTTTCTATGTATTATAAGTATGTATTTTTCAAAAGAAAAGTATTATATGTATATATTTATAATCCCACTGTTGATTCTGGTGTTTGAGCTACCTATCTCGGAGTCAGATCAATGTATGTGATGTTGTGAAATATTTATTATTATTTATTATGCACAAATGTTGGGTCCGTTTTTGTACGCGAAAAATTGATTCATGCCAAAAGCGGTCCACCTATGTAATTATTTCTTCCTACATATATATGTTTATAGTGTCCCTTGTAGGTAGTAATTATTATTATAAGTTCGTATCAAAAAAAAATATTAAAACTATCCTTAAAGTATTTATTTCCACCTTTTTAAAAAAATGTCTCCTATGCACACAATATTGGCGGCGCTAGTACCGTCACAGTTTCACCTTCACTAACATGGCATGGAATTCGTCTGGCGTCCTAACTTATGTAATAGTTAAGCAAAATCGAAATGTGGTATTACCTATTCAGTATATTGTTAGATTGTGACATCAATTTTACCGATGCTGAGTATACTGTGTTAATAAAATTCGGTTATGAAATTTATAAGTGGGATACCTTTCAATTGAAGATAGTTAACGATTTGCATCGATAGGTATGATATAGCAGCAAGAATATTTCGACGAGTAATAAGTAAAAATATAACTAAGATGCATTTGTTTTTTTTATGCGAAATGATCATTTCTACCATTAGCTCGGCGGCGAGGGAGAATATCGTGAGTAAACCTGCACGTTTCGGCTAGTTTCTGAAACGTGTAACCATGATTTAGTTGGTCCCCCTTTGTCGGTTACCCTGTTAAACCGTTATACCGTGGGAGAGCCACGCTTCGGCATGAATGGGCCGGTTCAACCTCACTCAAACCAGACCAACTGAATAAACCTTTGTCCAGGATTGGGCCTCTAGTATCCTCATACCAGAGGCCCAATCCGGGAGAAAGTACATAACTATCGCGTAATATTCTACGTTTAAGTGCCGTCTGCTCCTTGTCTGTGGCTTCCTTTGGGCACTCCTGGGCGAAACGTCCCACACGAACGACTTCTAAGTCGGCCGGCAACACCGCAGCTAGCACGGGCAGCGCTGATGTACTAACAGACCTATAAGCCTTCGTGAGCAGAATCAGCCTCGAGCCAGTCGGCCGAGCTGCTAAGTCGGCTTCAGTTAGATGGGCCTTGAGGCCTCAGGCCAATGGTGTTGTAACGTAGAGTAAGGACTTGATTATAATTTATTTGCATAGTATTATAAGTTTTTTTTTATTATGTTATAGATTAATCTTGTTGTATATCCTAATGCACATGCAATAACAGCTCTTTTGACAGAGGGATGTTTTAAGACAAAAGTCTAGTACAAGTCTATTTGATGATCTTGTATTTCTAGGTTACCCTTTTTTGGATTTTGAACCGTCCTTAAATCTGACTTACAAGTGCCATTTTTGCACTGCGGGAGTACAATTCGATCTGGCGCTGTGTATAAGGATATTGTCTAATATTTATTTCATCATTTCAGCCAATAGACGTCCACTGCTGTACATAGGCCTCCCCCAATGTTCTCCACACAGATCGGTCCTGTGCCGTCCGCATCCAATGGATTCCCGCAGTTTTCACCAGATCGTCGGTTCACCTTGTGGAGGGCCTGCCACGGCTGTGACTTCCTGTACGTGGCCTCCACTTGAGCACCTTTCTGCCCCAACGGCCGTCTGTTCTTCTCGCGTGCCCTGTGCCCTGCCCATTGCCACTTGAGGCATGCAATCCAAGGTATTTATTTATAGCTATTAATTACATGTAATAAATGCATATCGACGCACCCATTTCTCGAACATCTCTATAAAACGTGCAATTATTGGTTTATGCAAGCGTGTGCAACACTGCGCTGGCGAGATCGGAGGTCAGTATGCGCATGTAGGCTGTTTCAAACACCCAGCTTCTACTAGGAAGCTTGCATTGCGTTGCATCAATTGCTTCTCGTACAAGTACGGCTTAGGTAAGTAAATAAACAATAAATAGTTTATAACATCACATTACATTATTTTTTTATTGCTTAAAATAGGCAGACGAGCCTGCGGCCCATCTGATGGTAAACGGTAACCGCCGCTCATAGACATCAACAATGCCGGAGCACAGTCATGCCGCTGCCTACCGTGAAAGAAGAACTCTTTTCAATCCTCGTTTAAAAAAGGACATGTCAAGCGATCAGGGAACACCAAGGCTGGAAACTCATTCCAAAGTTTGCACGAGCGTGGGAAAAATAGCGTTGGAATCGAAGCGTTCTGGAAGGGATTGGTTCCAGGTAGTATTGGTGAAGTTTGCCGCGGAGTATAGTCGTGCGATTGTAGAATGATGACCCTGGTCTATATTTAGCAGCTGGTATGATATTGAGCAGCTCCACAGAGCACTCTCCATGGAAGATATGACTCCGTGATAAGATGGCTCAAGCACATTGTTACGGATATCAGAACCAACAGCGGATACAAATATATACATATAATACTTTTCTTTTGTAAGAAACACCCAACCTTATTTATTGTGTTGCTTATTTTAAATGATTCAATAATAATAAAGTAGGTATAGTTTTTTTATGTGATAGGTAGCAGACAAGCAGACAGATCACCTGATGGTAAAGGTTTGCCGCCGCTCATGGACACCCGACCTTTTTGCATTTATGGAAGTTCTTCCAAGATAATGATCTGGTCTTATGTATTTAAATCCGTCAACCTTGTTGATGCAGTGTTAGGTATTAATTGATTAATATTTTAATCATTTTTGTAATTGATTGACAATTTTATTGCAATTAATTTAATCACAATTAATTTAGTTGCAATAAATTTGTTAATTGCATATTGCTATTGATTTATTTAAATTAACTCGTGTTAATTTACTGACTTCGACATAGGTAGCTCAAGCACCTGTGTGACGGATATCAGAACCAACAATGGAATTACAAATATATAGGTACATTGAATACTTTTTTTTTGTATATACATACTTATAATAACACAGAAAACATGCAGACTTATTTTATTAATAAGGTAATAATAAGGCAGGTATAGTTTTTTTTTGTGTATGTTATTACAATATAAACGCCCTGTTGGCCTAGTGGTTTAAGTACCGGGCCGTGATCTCAGGGTCCTGGGTTCGATTTCCGGGTCGAGCGAAAAGTATGCGAGTGAGCGAATTTTTCGGACATAGCTCGGGTCTGTGATCACCAATCCGCATTTGGCAAGCGTGGTGATTAAGTCTTATCCCATCATAGTAGCGATAACTTGATTTCTATGATGGAGGCCTTTGTCCTGCAGTGGGACAGTTTATAGGCATATAAAAAAATATATAATTTAAATAATTCAAGTAATATATTTAACTTAATTGTTGTAAGAAATAATTAAAACTAACAATTTATGATCAATTTTCACTGCACTTGATGTAGGCAACCTATAAATTAATTTGGAGTCGTAACTGAGTAGGTACCTAAGTATGTGTTAATAACTGCTATACATAGGTATATATATGTTGTACATATTATGATATGCAATAACTTGCATTGCAATACCAGCCTCAGACGGAGATGGATAGTATAAAAGTAATCTATGCGTAAACACACAACACTGACCTGACCTGTGTTGGCTAACATGATTGCAGTTTGCATCCGTCTTTCTACTAGATAAAATTGCTTCATGTTTATTTATGAGAACAAATGGCCTCACACAGTACTAACCTACGGTTCTTTTTTTTATAAGAAAGGTGGCAGACGAGCAGACGGATCACCTGGTGGTAAGCGATTACCGCCGCCCATGGACAACTGGAACACCAGAGGAGTCACAAGTGCGATACCAACCTTTTAAAAAGGAATACTCTCTTTTTTTTTAAGGTTTGCATTTCGTATCGCTTCTAGAGGAATTTACTCCGAACCTCGCGAACTCCGAAACTCGGAATTTCCTCCCGCGAAGCTTCGGCTGTGGAATGAGCAGCCTTTTCAGATTCCATTTTTCCGGGGGTATGTAGGTTTATAAAACGTGGTAAGATTTTTGAGAGGTCTGCAATTCCGGAGTTGCAGACGTTCGTATATAGGCTCAAAGTCACCCAGAGAGCAATGGAGAGGGCTATATGCTCGGAGTTTCCCTGCGTGATCGTATCAGAAATGATGAGATCCGCAGGAGAACTAAGGTCACAGACGTAGCCCAAAGGATTGCATGCCTCAAGTGGCAATGGGCAGGGCACATAGCGAGGAGAACAGACGGCCGTTTGGGCGGAAAGACCCTCGAGTGGAGGCCACGTACAGGAACTCGCAGCCGTGGCAGGCCTCTTACAAGGTGGACCGACGATCTGGTGAAGATAGCGGGAATCCATTGGATGCGGGAGGCACAGGACCGATCTGTGTGGAGAACATTGGGGGAGGCCTATGTCCAGCAGTGGACGTCCATTGGCTGAAATGATGATGATGATGATGAGACGTTCATATGCTACGGTAATCACTTACCATTAGGCGAGCCGCACACTTGTTTGCCACCGACGAAGTAAAAAAAATAGGAAGACTACCTATCAGCAATATTAAATTTTACCACTAGCCACCTTATTATAAAAAGCTACCTATCTAAATTTACTACGGTACTAGAGCTCATGTCATCCCGTTCCAACACGCAATGTTAAAAGGGCCTGGCACGAATTTTGTTCCGGGATTATCCTTAGTTCGCGATTTGTAATAAGGGGTTAGTATCTAAGTAACTAATAAAATTATCTATTCCCTTTTTTTTTACATTATAGCGGACAAACGAGCAGACGGCACACCTGATGGAAAGTGATCACCGCCGCCCATGGACATCTGCAACACCTGAGGTATCACATATGCGTTGCCGGCTCTTAAGAAAGGATTACACCCTTTTCTTGAAGGTCACCAAGTAGTATCTGTTCGGAAACACCACGGATGACAGCTGGTTCCACAGTTTTACTGTGCGTGGTAGGAAATGACGTGAGAAACGCACTGTAGTCTATATAAATCCATCCAGGTTCCGACCAAATTTAGTAAAAACTTCTTGAATGTTTTGAGATGGTAAAAGCACAGTATAACAAGTGGAATGCTCTTGTTATACCGTGGTAAAAGTGATCCAAAAAAAAAATTTAGATATTAACAGTAAAAAAAAAACAAGGAAGTTAGACTACGACTTAGGACCTGCAAGAGAAGAGCGTAGGTACTATTTTTGTATAGAGCCACAGTATATTGGCTCTCCTCAGCCTGATGGTAAGCAAGAGAAGAGCCCAAGTTGCAGTTACAACGTAAGCTATATCAAGGGAGCACCTTTGGCATCGCCATACTGGCCCGCGAGATGCTTCTTCACCCTTCGTTTGAGGGTATCCATATTGTAGGAAGGTTGTTTTTTTTTAAAAGGCCGTCAACACATTCGCGGTCTCGGTAAGCGATTGTCGCCATCCATGGACACTCGCGACATCAGTGCGCTGCCAACCTTAAAAACCCCCCTTTCCCCCGGTTTGGGCCTCCGGTACCCTCAATCATGCAGCGGAATACATCAGTGCTGCTTCACACCGGTTTTCTGTAAGGCCGTGGTATCACTCCAGTCGAGACTTCCACGATAATGACATATTATCGGCGGCGTTGATCACTTTAAATCACTCGCTTGATCGTTTGTCGCCTCTAGCAAAAAAAAAATAGATAGAGATCTGCAAAATAGTCTTCCGCTCCGGGCGGCCCACACTCACGCTACGCCACTGTTTTCCACTTATAAGCTCTCAGAGGTGGTCAGTAACTTATACAGGGTTGCACTAATACACTGAGCGACATGTGAAAGCGTTTGAGCTGGTATTTTCCGTGTAATTGCTGTAATCGTTGGGAAAGATGAACTTCATTAGTTTAACATGTTGCCGAGCAATTTGCTGTCTACACGATGTCACAGTGTCACTAAAGCCAGTAGCTTGTAATAGCTTGACAAACGGCAATCTTCAACTACATTAAAACACAATATAGGTACGTACATGGGCTAGATACACTAATAAAGATAGTTCAACAAAGCGGTCTTATCGCTTGTAACGATTTCTTCCAGACAACCTCAGGGTAGAGGAGAGAAATAATATATTGGTAAAGGGATATTAGTTATTTGAATGCAATTGGTGTATCAACGCCCTGATCGTCTAGTGGTTTAAGTATCGGGCCGTGATCTCGGGTTGAGCAAAAAGTATGTTTCAAATTTTTCGAATATTGCTCGGGTTTGTGATCACCAATCCGCATTTGACTGACCGGATGGCGCAATGGACAACATTTCATATTTTTAACATGTCCATATTGTTTTTTTATATGAAAATAGACATAAAATGAATGGACCCATATTTTTTCTTTTTTCAAAATTTGTCCTTTTCATGCATAAAATAATTATTAAAATTCTTTATATTCTAAATAGACGTAAGCGCCAAATGACGTCATCGGACGGCTGAATACAGCAATATTCCTTTGCTTATCATTGTTTTAATAAAAAAAAGGTACTACTGTCAAAGGTAAATAATACTAGTGTCAACATTGTCAACGTCATTCATACATTCAACGTTGACAAGTTGTCTTTTTTTTGACAGTTGCATGTCATGGGTTTGGCATTTCGTAAATTTAAAACTATAATGTGCTAAGCAAAGAAATATTTAACATTCTGCCGTCCGATGACGTCATCTTACGTTTTTTAGTTTTTAATTTTTTTCTCAGTAAATAAGCAATATAAAAAATTAATAAATATATATTCGCGCATCGGAAAATTAAATAAAGAAATGGTATTTTTTGTTTCAGAGCTTAGCAATTTTGAAATGTTGTCCATTGGTAGTGACCCTGCCTCTTACGCCAAAGGTCGTGGGTTTGATCCCCACCCTGGACAAACATTTGTGCGATGAACACTTGTGTTTGTTCAGTGTCTGGGTGTAATATATGTATTTAAGTATATATTTGTATTCCTCTGTTGTCTGATATCTGTAACACAAGTGCTTAAGCTACTTAGTACGGAATCAGGTCAACGTATGAGATGTTGTGAGAATTATTAGTCATAGTAATCCCATCATAGTAGCGATAACTTGATTTCTATGATGGAGGCCTTTGCCCTGCAGTGGGACAGTATATAGGCTGATACTTAAACGGATATTAGGCTATTGTGTTTTCCAGTGATGGTCTTATTAAGCTTGATGGACGTCTGCCATGTTTGGTGTGTCTCTAGCTGCCCATAGCATTGCCCCTTCGGGCAGTTAAAAGCTTCCAGTTGCCCCCTTTTTACCTAGTTATTGGGCGTCCGCGAACACAGGCGCTCAAGTTCAATCAGATTTGGCTCCTCCGATTTGCTAGATTCGATTGTCATTTTAAAATATTTTGTAGTTCGGTCCAGTTTTCTGTATACACCAATTTCGAATAACTGTCAATCCCATGAAATACGAGGAAATATTATTTTTCTGCTTCAACATTCCGTTTATAAAATTAGAGCAACGCTCGTCGCAATGTTCTATTTCTAGCTACTGGCTATGTCTGTACTATGACGCTAAGATTGGGTCTAGTTAGAACCGATTAGTACGTAGCGTGTTTGCTATATGAGATCGAGGCCTGGCTGTGAAGGAAATGATTCGGATAGGAGAGATATCATTAATTTACTATATCATACTTGTAAGTAGGTAGGTAATACCTAAATGGCTGGATAAAAGTCTCGCCCAACCGAATAGGGATCGTGCGCATTGACGGTGGTGCCGACAGGTGCCATTAATTTAACCGTAGGAGAGCCACCAGTTCGTACTAAGCATTTCGCTTCCTCTTTCTTGGTACGAACTGCTAAGGAATGGAACAACTTGCCGGCTTCTGTATTCCCAGAGAGCTACAATTTGGGTGTCTTTAATTCGAGAGTGAATAGGCTTCTTCTGGGTAAGCACGCTACATCTTAGACCTTATTGTCACTTTCCATCAGGTGAAATGAGGTCAAGTGCAAACCCATTTAATATATTAAAAAAAAAAAGCCACGCGTCAGCCGGCTCGATCGAAGTGATTCAGCCGGCGTGAAGCAGCACTGTGCGTGCGAGAGAGTACCGGAGGCCCAATCCGGGGGAAGGGGGTTTAAAGGTTGGCAGCGCACTTGTGACTCCACTGGTGTCGCGGTTGTCCATGGGCGGCGGCAATCGCTTACCATCTGGTGATCCGGTTGCTCGTCGTCTGCCATCTATCAGGCACAGTATTAGCACTACACTTACCTATTGGCGTGGACTGCCACGTGTTGGAATGTATTCATTTAAAACTAACTTTGTAAACGCACCTAATGTGCTAGCTTCGTAAACGCAATGACATCTGTCACTTCCTCTTTTCTCCGTGACTTGCTATGTCCTTTTAATAAATGTCTTACGAATAAAAATCCGTTTTTACATATTTATTGTGAGTAATAAATACGAGTTAAATACATAACATTGTTTCCCTACGATCACAGCATTCCCTGCACATTAAGGTGACGGGTAGGGCACACTAGCGACGCCAATCGATTTTAATTTTCTGCTACTATAGCGGATCTATTTTAAACAATTTCGGGGTTACAACCTTTCGGCAAACACTTATAATATTTATTAAATAACAATGCACAAATGTTGGGTCCGTTTTTGTACGCGAAAAATTGATTGAATGCGGCCAAAAGTGGCCGCATTTGGCGTAAATCAATTTTTCACGTACGTTTTGGACCCGACATTTGTGCATGGTTATTTAATAAATAGTATAGTGTTTTTCGAGAGGTTGTAACCCCGAAATTGGTTAAAATAGATCCGGTTTAGTAGCTGAAAATTAGAATGGCGATTAGCGCCGTTAGTGTGCCCTACCCGTCACCTTAAGGACTCACATCGAACCTTTAATCTAAAATAACATCAGAATCTTAAAATATTCTGAATAAATGAATAAATAAAAGGCCTCTTCTATATAATATTAAAGTATAAAGTAAAGTATCAACCTATACACTGTCCCACTGCAAGGCAAAGGCCTCAATCATAGAAATCAAGTCGTCGCTACTATGATAGGATTCGGCTTAATCACCACGACTTAACCCGTCCCACGAACTGTCGTTAAAATGGCAGGTTTTGATATAACGTAAGAACGTTCCACTGGTCCTGAACCACAACAAACCCAAAATAGCAGTTAACCTTAATAATCCACGCCAACGAGCCACGAAACATTTTGTTTATATTGATTGAAGTAATCTAACTAGTTGCCTACAACTATTTTTACTTTCGATGGAACTGGTTTGGCGCGATCTCAAAATGGCGGAAATGCTGCAATTATTGCGGGTTACATCAAGTCCGGATTTTTTTCCCACATACTTAAGTGAGGCTTATTCATCAAGCTGTCGTAGTTAACATTTGGGATTAGACTTTTTCAAGACTGACTAACTAGGCTACGGACTCTTGTGTGGAACCAGAATTTCGAGTTTTAAAAAAAATAAGTTAGTAGTCCGCGCCAAGAAAGAAGTCCCGCGGCAAAAAATGGAACTAAAATTTTAGATTCCTTCATTCCTTGTGTTAAGGCCAAAGAAGGCCTAATTTAAAGCAGACGTTACGACCGAATCGGAGTTTCCCTCTCTTTCACACGCGCTGTGTATCTCCTTTGTTTTACGGGACGGCTTTAAATTAAGCCACCAGAATTTTGATGGCGGATATGGCGACTAAAACATGCTTTTTAAATAGATTTCTTTGGTGGTCTTAGTAGTACGCAGATTAGGAAAAAAAAATTCAAACGAACAAATATTTGGAAACTTAAAGTAGGTAAAAAGAAGTCAAGGTAAAGTAGGTCCCTATAGTAGAGTCACCAAAATGCTGGCAGGATTCTATATGGTCTTATTGTTAAATAGCAACACTTCCCAGACCACCTCAGGGCAGAGGCTAGATTGAGATAAAAATGCACACCCCGTATAAAAAGAGAGTTCTCTCCGTAGATTAAATCAAAATAGCGGAAGATAGGTGACTCGTCTATGCCGCATGGACCGCATAAATTAGGTGCTCGGCTCCTAATTGCACGCTGTCGCAAATGTCAGAGTCTGACAAGTGGTCGCGTCACCCAAAAATATTCATGTTTTAAGTGGGATAAAGGCTATTAAAATGCCTACGTGCGCTTTTATGCGCTGTACAAATAGTTCAAAACGTAAAAATAAATCTCATGGAATCACATTTTACTCGTAAGTACAAGATATTTTTTATTTTCTTATGATATTTTAATATTTCGGTTCTGAGTCTGTTGTCATAGACAATAATACTCATATATACTCTTGGAATATGGACATAGAAACTGCGAATAGAAACAGAAATAAGAAAAATTCTGAGACGACTTTATGATTAAGGCGACGGGTAGCCCTAACTTGCGACACCAATCGATTTAAATTGTTAGCTACTAAACCGGATCTATTTTAAACAATTTTGGAGCGGGAGTTATTAAACAAACATTTATACTATTTAAGTGTTTAATAATTATGCACTACATTTTGATCCGTTTTTGCACTCGAAATTTGGATTAACGCCATAAGTGGCCGTTTTTGGCGGTAATTCTAATGTCGAGTACAAAAGTAGACCCAAAATTGTTAAAAAGATATCATGTTTTGTTGCTAACAATTTAAATCAATTGGCGTCGCTAGTGTGCCCTACCCGTCACCCTAAGACAACATGTGTGAGTAGCTATCGAAGGTAAATCAGCATACCTAGGTATCCGTATTAATAGTTAGACATTTTGCAATATGTCGGGTTTCACGAATCACAGGTAACGTCTACATTTGTTTATATGTTAAAAGTTTAATTCCGTGGTAAATGTCCCACAACTGTGACGCAATTTAGTACTTACTCTTTCTCGGGCGGTTTTCAATTGTTTATCTTTATTATAATCTTAGGTATGTAACTAAATGTGTTTTTGCTCATGTTATGTAGTTCATTTTTTTTTATACTGTATACAGACTGCTGAAGAATTTAAGACACTTAAAGACAACGAACTTTGGACCGTGGGAGAGCCACGCTTCGGCATGAATGGGCCGGCTCGACCAGAGTAATACCACGGCCTCACAGAAAACCGGCGGGAAGCAGCACTGTGCTGTGTTTCACTGCGTGAGGGGGGGTACTGCAGGCCCAATTCGGGGGAAGGGGAGTTTAAGGTTAAAGGTTGGCAGCGCACTTGTGACTGCACTGGTGTCGCGGGTGTCTATGGGTGGCGGCAATCGCGTACCAGCATTCGATCAGTCTGTTCGTCTGTCACCTTTCACATAAAAAATGACTATTAAGTTCAAATTAATGGCACCAGTTGGCACCACCGTCGATGCGCACAATCCCAGTATCATTGTTTTTCGTCACAATCATTGGCTGAAATTGGTCGCCGTTTCCGATAATGCGGTCATTAAGACTACAAAAAAAGTAAAGTATCCGCCTATATACTGTCCCACTGCAGGGCAAAGGCCTCCATCGTAGAGATCTAAAACTTTTATTATAAAAAGCTCTCTTTCGGGTTATTTTACATAGTACTTTTTTTATATTATGTGAATAATAGTTCAGAGGTTTACGTTAGATGGAGCTTGTAAAAAGCAGATGCAGCTTTAAAAAGCAATCAAGCAGGTGGTTCGGCGTTGTTTCGGTAGATGTCACTAGATATGCATTTTTACAGCGCGCTACTAAAGCTTGCCGTGTGTACTAAAGCTTGCCGTAAGCCGTGTGGACCCCGGCAGAGTAGAATAGGCCACCCTCACTCTTGCCGAGGTGTCGTAAAAGGCGACTAAGGTAAAGCTGCTGGCATGATCATCAGCACCCAGAGAAGGAAAACTCTGCATTTATATCTAAACCCTCGCCAACCCGTCTGCCAAGCGTGGTGTATATGGCAATTGCCCCTCATGTGATTGAGGGAGGCCCGTGCCCCAGCAGTGGGGACTTAAATGGGCTGATGATGATGATGATGACTAAAGCTTGTTTCCGAAACAATTACCTCAAGCCGCCTGCCCACATTAGCAATTTTAGATAAGTATGGAAAATAAACCAGAAATCTAAAAGGATTTTTTTATACAACAAATAAAATTATTTCTGATATTTTATTTCATCATTTTCACCGTCTCCCTGACTGAATCTTGAAGGTCGCACTATTTAGCCGTTGAGTATTTGTTGTTTTCCTCTAGATGGCGCTAGCATTGGTTAGCCTACTGATGCCTCTATCTTAAGGTGACGGGTAGGGCACACTAGGGACGCCAATCGGTTTTAATTTTTAGCTACTAAACCAGATCTATTTTTAACAGTTCCGGGGTTACAACCTTAACAAACACTTATACTATTTATTAAATAACAATGCACAAATGTTGGGTCCAACGCGTATGCGAAAAATTGATTCCCGCCAAAAGCGGCCACTTTTACCGTGAATCGATTTTTTGCGTATAAAAACGAACCCAACATTTGTGCATGGCGTCGCTAGTGTGGCCTACCCGTCACCTTAATATATAGGACTTATGTGT